>JAKOOJ010000007.1:26520986-26768486 GCA_022577455.1 Arizona elegans | reverse complement strand
AAGGAAGGAATTTAACTAATTTAACTTAACATATAATTAAGCTTGATACATGTGTATTTAAAGCACATATACTTTAAATGCACATATTCTTCTTTTTCATGTTATGTTCTCCTGTCCTTTCTTTATTTTCCTTCTATTAAATTTTAGAATATAAGCTCTCCAAGACAGGAGTTTGTTTCTAGTTGCCTCTATGATGTCATACATACAGACACCATACTTATAGACAATGGTTTATTAATTAACTTTAGAAAATATAGTACATCTACAACATATTTATTTGAACTTGAAATTTTCCTAAACCATTTGCTAACTTCATTGGACTGCAAATGGCAGTAATTCTATGAATTCAATGATTTAAAATAGCTTTGTCCATTTGACTCATGCATATAAGAAAAATATAATAATATTTAAGAAGCAAACATTCTGTTTTACTTCTCACATGATACATGTGGGAAGACATATTTCAGAAAAGACATGAGAGGTTGTAGATTTTTGTATTTGAGTTAATTTTATAATTACCAGTTCAAACTTCTGGTATTCCATTTTCATCAGATATAATTATAATCATAACTATGACAGATAAACAGACAGACAGACATAGACATATAGATATAGAGAGTCTGAAATATAAGTAAATATAAGGTTAGGTATAAATAACTCAATCTATTGCTTTATTGCATTTTTTCTTTACTTGTTAGATTATACTTCAATATTTCCTTTAGGATCTCAAATGGCATTACATAGGATCCCAATTTAATCGCCAGAGCAACACATTTTTGAAGGGTGGGCTGGATTGAGAAAGAATGATTTACCCAAAGTCACTTGGTAAGTTTGCATGGCCAAATATAAACTTGAGACTAGGTTTCCCTGGTCCTAGCCCAACAATTTAACCACGCTGGTTCTCTAAATAATATGGTACCAATTTAATCATGCTGGTTCTCTAAATAATATGATATAATGGCTTGAATGTAAAATGAAATAAAGTTTCCCTTTAAATTATCATGAATCTACACAGAAGTCAGATTGCCACAATAAGATAACGAAACCTTCCCATAAGATCCTCTGTGTTGCTTTTCTACTCTCTAGCTTTCGATGGACAATCTGCTTTAACAAGGAATATACGTTTGCTGTAAAACAATGAACTTAAAAACAAAAAGCTGTTTGAATAATTGTATAATGATACACAGAGGGTTCTGGAGATAACAAAAGAATACTAACACACATATGTATCAGATTGAAGGCTATTGGGACTGGAGGTTAAAACATATGAAGAATAGTTGCAGGAATTGGGTATGTCTAGTTTAATAAAAAGAAGGAGGGATGACATGATAACAATGTTCCAATATTTAAGGGGCTGCCACAAGGAAGAGGGAGATCAATCTATTGTCAAAACCATCTGAAGGTGGGACAAGAAGCAACGGATGGAAACTAATCAAGGAGAGAACCAACCTAGAACCAAGGAGAAATTTCATGATAGTTAGAACAATCAGTTTAACAACTTGCCTCCAGATGTTGTGGATATTCCAACACTGGAGATTTTTAAGAAGTGACTGGACAACCATTTGTTTAAATGGTATAAGGTTTCCTGCTTGAGCAGGGGGTTGGATTAGAAGACATCAAAGGTCTCTTCCAACTCTGTTATTCTGTTAAATGTGGCAGTAGCTAATCATCTAAAATTTTACAAAAGGTGGGCTTTAGTGCAGTTATCTTTAACTATAAAGACTGGATTACCCATGATCTTTTATTGAGTTATCTTTTCAAAGTTCAGGCTCTGTGAAACTCAGAGCTGAGGAAGCTACTTGGATGAGAAGCAAAACATCTTCAAAGAAAAACAAGAAAGTCCAATTGCCTCCTGAAAAAGCACCTTTGGGACAACCATGACCCGAATGACTGAGAAACTCCTTAGACATTTAGCTATGCACTTTGGGATGAACACCGTTCCAATGGTGCAGGGGTATAGAATTTCCAGAAAAATTGCAGACTACAGGAACCATTTGCGCTTCAGTTTGAAATACAGAAAACACAGACTCATCCACAACAACCTGTGCCTGCCTTCAACAGTAAAGGGACACAGGGGAGAAAACATCCTGCAGCCAAGAAAGCTCCACACACATTTGCATTACTCAGGTGACCTTGAGGACACAGATAAATCTCCAAGTGACCTCAATGACTCTCTAAAAATACAAATGACCAGCTGTCTGCAAGGAATATAAAGCCTTCCATTCCCCACCATCCAGTCAGAGCTGAAGAAGCTTCTTGGATGAGAAGTGAAATGTCTTCAAAGAAAAAAAGAAAGTCCAATTGCCTCCTGAAAAAACATCTTTGGTACAGTAATAGTCCTTCAAACATAGTTTGTCATCAAAATGTATTCATGATAACATATAATTGTTAGTCTCGATGATGAGAATTTAAAGATAGAGAAAAAAAGAACTTGAATCACTAGAACAAAAGCAAAATGGGCAAGGAAAGGGATTACTGTCATGTGAAGGATGTTGGAAAAATCTTGGATCAAGATTTAGCAGTGCTTGTTGAAAGACACAGCAGGGCTAGGATTGTTGCAACTTTCATTAGGGCAGAAATGGAAAACTAGACATGTTATATCCAGAGTATAGTATTTACTGCCCAGGAATCTTAGACAACACATGCCTCTTCTGAAAAGTGGTTTAAATCATTGGACAGTCTAAACTGAGCCCTTTTAAAATATGTTGTTATTAAATTTCAAAAACATGAATAAAAAAACAAGCAAATTGAAAGAAAAAAATCAGAAAGCAAGCAAGATAAAAGTGCAAAAAGGAAAAGGATAGAAAAAGTAAAGAAAAAAGAAAAAGAATGCCTTCCAATTTTCTTTGGTATAGATGTAGATAAAAATACATCCAACCCATCCTACTCTACATATCATTTTTATAATCAAATCCTAAAATAAAAAAAATATTTCTGTTTTTCGCAAAAAGTTTGTAAACGGTTTACAAGTAGAAATAAAATTGGTAGGTCTTTTCTTTAATAAAAACTGTCAGTTTTGCCATCATTAATCATTATGTGATTATAATTCACATATATTTCTTCAACATATTCTCCCATTGGTCCAATTATATATTGTATCCAATTCTTTTGCCCATCTAATGATAGTATGTAATAAAAAATTATACATCTTTGCAATAATATCATTATTTGAACACAATTCCATATCAAATTCATTCCTAACATTTTCAAAGTCAGTTCTTTTTGTCAAACTTAAATCTTTCCATTAGATAGAATATTCTCTCCCCCCCCCCTCTCTCTCCTTCCCTCCCTCCCTCCCCTCCCCTTTCTATCTCTGTCTTTCCAATTCCAAGTCATCTCTTGTTTTTAATAGTAAGATCTCCTTGAGAGAAAGGCAGTATATCAGTCTAAGTTAACCATTTTTATTTAATTGTCATTTCTCTTCTGAAAAAGATGTCTTGGAGTGACAACCATAAAAGTATTTTAGGAGAGAGTCTTGCTTTATATGAATTCCAAATTCTCAATATGACATGCCTAATAAAATATTTTTTGAAATCTACATTAACCTTAAATTTGTCATACCACAAATAGACATGTGGTATGACAAAATCATGTCCTTCGAAATCCAGTAATCTACTATTTCTCAAAGTCACCCATTCTTTCATCCACACAAAACAAGCTGCAAAATACAATTTCAAATCTGGTAATAGTTTCTCTCTTTCTTTAGTAAGTCTCCTGCAGCAACTTGTATTAATTTTCTGTTTCTTGCCTTGCCAAACAAATTTGAAAATACCTTTTTGCCATTTCTTAAATGCTACATTAATTGTCAGTATAGGAATTGTCTCAAATAGAAGTAACATTCTAGGTAAGACATTGATTAATCTTAATATCACAGATGTATGGTGGAAGAGCAAAATTTGGAGAAAAAATATCTTGGGCCTACTCATGTTTAGAATTGTAACCTACCCTCTCCCTCTCTCCCTCTCTCTCTCTTTCTCTTTCTCATACACAAACATAGTATTTATTAATTTTTAAGAACAATAAGAACTATAACAAACTAAATTAGAACAGAAAAAATAAAGAATAAAAAGCAGAAAAAGTTAAAAGTGCAACAAGAAAAGGAAATGGAGGAGGAGGAAGAGCAAAATATAAAGAAAGATGTAAAGATATAAAGAAGTAGTTTCCAATATTCTTTATAGCAGTTATAAGTATAATTGCATTTTAACTGCTCTCTCTAAAGTTACATCATGATTTCTTTCTATAATCTCTCTTATATAATCATCAAAATCATAAATCATTGGGATTGATTTCAATATACAATGAAAAGTTTGATACAGCCCTTGAATCCAGTCTTAATGTAAATTTGTTTTATTTTACAACATATGAGAACAATTTATTAAGGATTCTATTCCATTAATATATTTAGTAGGACCAGAATGTGCCTAAGAATATGTAGGACAGTTTTCTCTGTCTCAGCAAAAGCCTGGTTGCTTTTGCAACAGCTGCAAGTAGGCAAGACATTTATAACCATGTTAAAATGTTAAAACATTTTGTGGTATTTTCTAGTTTAATCTTTAAACTGCCTTGAATTTGCTACAGCCTTAGGAAAGTTATAAATTCCTAAAGAAATAAGTACTTTGTCACAATATAAAAAGTATGTTAGTACACTTACACTTTATATTACAAAAGTTATTTCTTGCATGAAGGAATAAATGCTGCTTTCTTCATTTCAACAGAGTTTCTTCTAAAAAGACCAAATTAGATTCATTAGCCCTTGCAGAATTGTTGCTGCAATGTATATTTTGCTGTAGGTAGAAAAGCTAATGAATTCACATTTAGTAGCATCAACTTTTATTTCAGAGTTCTTTCTGTTCTCATGATTTGTTTCAGGGGTGGGTTCTAAATTTTTTTATTACCAGTTCTGTGGGCGTGGCTTATTTTGTGGGTGTGGCTTGGGAGTAATGTGACTGGGTGGGTGTGGCCAACTTTTTTTTTTTTTACTTTTAAAAGCATTTTTCTACAACCTTAAGAGGTTGCAGAAAAAATGCTTTTAGAAGCCTCTGAGGATCAGGCAACTCAGCTGGGATCACCAGAGGCTTTTAAAGGCTTTTTTTTTTCTAGAAACTCTTCGACCGGTGCGAACCGGGAACAACCCACCACTGATTTGTTTGTCTTAAGAATTTAAGAACAGAGATATGCTTTAATCTAAAATCTATATTGTCTAAAAGATCATTTATAGTAGGTTTATACACATGTATTTTTATATTTTGAGAAAACAGTCTGGATTCTTTATCCATTTGTTTTTGTAGTATTATGTAGTATTATGACATTTTATAAGATTGTACCATGTTGAAAGCCTACCATATGATCATCTATTTTTAAATGCTCATTTATCCTACCTAAATTGCTAAAAATAGCAATTTTTCACAAGATATGTGAAATGTAAACTTTTGAGCCTGATAAAATCTGATGTGTCTAGAATTAGCATACCACAGTTCTGAGGTCTAAAAAAAACAGATATATATATATATATATATATGAATCATTATAAACTCTGCAGTAAATATAAAGATATAGTGCAATCAATGGGGTAAAGATATGAGATATGAATACTTAAATATCCAATGTTCAGTTAAAATATAAAATCAAAGCAGTTAAACAAATGTACCTGAACAATATAAAATCTGCCACTCTAATATTACAGAGATGGTCAGCATTTATGGAATGTTGGAACAGAAACTTTAAGATGTTATACTGTTAGGACCACCATACCTAGGCTACAAAAATCCTGATGACCACTAGATACTGCAAAGATATCTTTGGTGCCATCTAAGGGTTATTTGGATTTTTGCAACCCAGGTCTAGTGGCCCAGCTGTAAAATCAAAATTAACTATTGTTGCTATAAGGTAATTTATAGGATAGACCAGTGGTTCTCAACCTGTGGTCCGTGGGCCTCTGGGCCTCTGTTGGGGGGGGCACAATAGGGAAAAAGAGGAGAGTTCAAGATTTTAAAACACAAAAGAAAAAAAGCTCTATTTAACTAAGGAACTGTAATAATTGAGATACTATTAATTGTATATTTCTGAAAGCAGAAATGGTTAAGTTGTGGTTTGGAGGAATATATGGGGGAAATTACTTGGTTTTTTATTATTATTGGTAAATATAATTAATTGATTTGTAAGAATTTGGATTGCATGGAAATAATTGGAATATTCATGTTCATATTAATTAATATACAAAAAAGGTAGTTATATAACGAATTGATTTATATTAAAATGTTGAATTTATATTAAACAACTGTAATATTACATAATTAACCAATGTGAGGATGGATATAAAAACAGATGACAATGGGAAGGGGTATAATATAAAATAGAAGGGAAAAATTGAATTTGATTAAGATTAGAGATGAGGATGAAGGGTAATATTGGTTTTTTACAAAAATAGGTGAGGAATAAATATGGCAAAAAGGAAATATAGAAATTGTAAATTTAATTGAAATGACTAAACACTGTTTAAATTTGTGAACCGGCCAAATACTCTGTTCAAAGAAAATACATTGTATGTTTGTATGTGTGTTTCTAATTATTGTTATTTATTCGTATTTGTTCTCTTTTATTCTTTAAAGTTTAACAATTCATTCTTTATCTTAATATCTTTATATTTGTTTGGGGTTGGCTTTCTTCCCTTTCATCTTTTTTATTGTACAGCAATCATTCTCCTCAAACCTACCACCTCTCTCTTTTCTTTCCTTCTTACTTTCTCTTCCTCCCCCTCTTCTTCTCTTCCCTACTTCCTCTTCCTTTTTCCTTCTCCTCTTCTCTTCCTCCCTCTCTTACCCTCCCTCCTACTCTGATTTCCCTTCCCTTCCTTCATCCCTCTCTATTGCTGTATCCTTTTATGCATATGGACTATTCAGAGGGCTGAAAAAGTTATTTCTGACTGGTCCTCACACTTTTGACCAGTCCTCGAACTTACAACTGTCCTCACGTTTTTGCCCTATCTTGTCACCATGGTGAAGAGAAGCAGTTGTGAAATGAGTGACATGGTTGTTAAGAATGCTACAATGGGCATAAATGATGACCAGTCATAAGTGCGAAGACTGGTCAAAAGTGCGAGGACCTGTCAGAAATCACTTTTTTCAGCCCTCTGGGTAGTCCTTTTGTGCATATGGACTACTCAGAGGGCTGAAAAAGTTATTTTTGACTGGTCCTCGCACTTTTGACCAGTCCTCGAACTTACGACTGTCCTCACATTTTACGTTTTTGCCCTATCTTGTCACCATGGTGAAGAGAAGCAGTTGTGAAATGAGTGACATGGTTGTTAAGAAAGCTGCACGGGCATAAATGTGAGGATGGTCATAAGTGTGAGGACCAGTCAAAAGTGCGAGGCCCAGTCAGAAATGACTTTTTTCAGCCCTCTGAGTAGTCCCTATGCACATAGCCACGCCCACCTGGTCACATGACCAGCTAGCCACGCCTACACAGTCACATGACCAGCTAGCCACACCTACACAGTCATGTGACCAGCTAGCCACGCCCACCCAGTCACATGATTGCCAAGCCACACACCCCAATTAAGCCACGCCCACAGAACCTGTTGTTAAAAAAATTGAATCCCACCACGGCTAGGATGGAACAGGCTATGGCACAAACAGGCCACATCATCAGGCTTTGGTGTCAGGGTTCCAAGTAATAGACCCATAGCAAGCAAAACTTGGAGGCAGATGGATTCCTCAAAGAATAGCTTTATTGGATATATCATATTGGCAAAGATCTGGTGGAAACTGATTCTGAAGGTTCCCACAGTTTTCACCTAATTAAAAGTAAAAGTTTTCCCTCAACCCCAAACAGTCATTTGGTCTAATAAAGACCACATCTGGTTGCCTAGTGACCTCACTCCTCCTTCCTTGGGCCAGGTATGAGAATATCCTTGGTTCCAAAGAGAAAGTATTTTATTTTGGCTACAAAACCCCAGCTATCTCTAATCCCTCCCTATCCCTCAGCTCCAGTGTGGCAACACTGAAACTCCAAGATGGCTTTGGTCAAGTCAGCTTCAGGGTTGACAGGCTGCCCCCCTCAGTTGAAGAGGACTTCCTGCAAGACAAAAACATACAGGAAGAAGTTAGTCAAGGCTCAGCTCAACATCCTCCCTTTCTCCCCCCAGAGGTCCCTGAGGGTTCTGAGGGAACTTGTCATGAAACTGTTTGACTAATCTATCTACCTTCACATCCCAGCTCTTGACCCATGTGGATAGGAGATACCACTTCCACTGCACAAGTTACTGCAATCTGTCCCTATGCAATTTGAATCCAGAATCTTCTTTGCCTCAGACCACCCCAATGATGCCCTTGAAGTGATGTCCCGGTGCCTGGAAGCCGTGCGGGTCTGGATGGGGAGGAACAGGCTCTGACTCAATCCCTCCAAGACCGAGTGGCTGTGGTTGCCGGCGTCCCGATATAGCCAGATGGTGCCATTGTTGGCTATTGGGGGCGAGTCATTGGAGAGAGCCCCTAACTTGGGCATCCTCCTGGATGCATGGCTGTCTTTAGAAGAGCATATGACGGCCGTGGCCAGGGGGGCTTTTTATCAGGTTCGCCTGATACGCCAGTTGCGCCCCTTTCTGGATCGGAACTCCTTATGCACGGTCACTCATGCCCTCGTTACTTCCCGCCTGGACTACTGTAATGGTCTCTACATGGGGCTCCCCTTGAGGAGCACCCGGAGGCTCCAACTGGTCCAGAATGCAGCCATGCGGGTGATTATGGAGGCGACATGGCGCTCCCATGTAACACCTCTCCTGCACAAGCTGCACTGGCTTCCGGCGGTCTTCCGGGTGCACTTCAAGGTTTTGGTTCTCACCTTTAAAGCGCTCCATGGCTTAGGGCCTGGATATCTACGAGACCACCTTCTGCCACCGATAACCTCCCACCGGCCAATACTCTCCCACAGAGAGGGTCTCCTCAGGGTGCCGTCGGTCAAGCAATGTCAACTGGCGACTCCCAGGGGGAGAGCCTTCTCTGTGGGGGCACCCACCCTCTGGAACGAGCTACCCCCAGGGATACGACTGATCCCGGACCTCCGTACTTTCCGCTGGGCTCTGAAGACTTTCTTGCTTTAGCGAGCCGGGCTGGTTTAAGATTTTAATTGATTAATTTTATGGGTAAGGGGTTTAAAATTGGGAAGCCAACTTGGATTTAATTATTTTTAAAATTATTTTAATTTTCATACTGTATGAACCCTGGCTGTTCACCGCCCTGAGTCCTTCGGGAGAAGGGCGGTATAAAAATTTAATAAATAAATAAATAAAATAATGCATCTCCTCCTGCACCACTATTGGTTTTGGGGCTGCCCAATCTGCCAGTCTGATCAGGGAGCCTAACGGCGGCTTTAATAAACTGCTGTGAAAGACTGGATGCATTTTCCCTAGCAGGCGAGGGAGGCTAAGCTTTACCGTAACAGGATTAATTACTTTCACTATAGGGAAAGGCCTATAAACTTTGGTCCTAGCTTCTTGCATGGGAGTTTTAATCTTAGGTATTTTGTTGAGAAGTAAACTTTACTTCCGACCCGGAACAGGGGGCTGCGGTGCTTGTGGCCTTGATCTTTATGGGTTTTTGCCACTTCTCGCAAAACTCGCTTGTATTTTCCAATCCCTCCTTTAGGGATTCTATACTTTCATTTAGTGGAACAGATGAGGGGGGCTTCCTGGGAAGTTCGGGCATGGGAACGAATTCCATGCCACTGGTGACCTGGAAAGGGGTTATGCCGGTGCTGCTATGCATGGCATTATTGTATGCCACCTCAGTGAACGGCAGTAGCTCTGTCCAGTTAGACTGCTGATAGTTGACATAGCACCTTAAGTACTGCTCTACCATGGTGTTCCTGCATTCCACAGCCCCATTGGTACTCAGATGAAAAGCTGAACTAAGTCCATTGGAGGACCCAATGGACCTAACAAACTCTCCCCAGAATTTAGTGGTGAATTGGACACCCTATCAGAAATAATTCTGTGGGGAGCGCCATGCCACCTATAAATCTGCTTTATAAACAACCTGGTAAGCTTTTTGCTTATGGGAGCCCTGGACAAACAGTGAAATGGGCATGTTTTGAGAATAATTCTATCACGGTCCAAATGACCATATTTCCCCCCACTTTCAGGGAACACCACAATGAAGTCCATGTCACTCTCCATCCAGGACCTGGAGGGGTCTGCCACAGGGGTGGGTTCTACTTACCCTTACTACCAGTTCACAGCAGGGCCATGCACGCTTGCTTCACTTGCGCAGAAGCTTCTGCGCATGTGCAGAACCATTTGGTGACATCGGGGTCAGTGGGCGGAGCAAACCAGGGGCAATTATAAAACCGGTGCGAACCAGGGGCAACCCACCACTGGTCTGCCACCTGCTGAAGTAGCCCTGGGGATTTTCCTGGCCTTTTCTTCATGGCCACGCAAGTGGCACAGACATAGTCTTCAATGTCCCTTTTCAGTGTCAGCCACCAAAACTGCCTTCTGACCAAGCACAGGGTTTTTAAGTAGCCAAAGTGTCCTGCCTGTTTAGAGTCATGACTCTGTTGAAGAACTTGGAGTTGCAGGCTTGTGGACAAGTACAACTTTGAGCCTTTCCAGGCTAGTCCATCCTTTAGGGTAAGTGCCTCCTTGCTGTCACTGTACCATGGATCGGCTGGCAGTTTGTCTCTTAGTCTTTGGATCACCCCACCCCCACTTGTAGCTTCCTGTCATCTAGCTTGCCCATGGGTCATGGCTTGGGAGGCAGGTTGAGAGGTGGGAATCATGGTATGGACCACTTCTTCGTGTTTGCTATCTTACTGTGGCTGGCGCAATAGGGCATCTGGCAGGAGGTTTTTTCCCCCAGGGATGGACTTTAGCTCGAAGTTGAACCATTTGAAGTATTGTGCCCAGAAAACTTGCTTTGGGGGAAGCATTTGTTGGATCTGGAGCTCCTCTAGGTTCTTATGGTGACTCCACACTTCAAACAGAACATGACAGTCCTCAAGAAAGTGTCTCCAGTTCAAAAGGGCCCAACGGCTTCCTCTCCCACACGGCCCATCTCTTCTCGATCTCCGTCAATTTTTTGGAGGTGTATGCACAAGGTTGCAAATTCCCATCAATGTTCTTCTGGAGGAGAACTTCTGTGACGGCCATGTTGCTGGCATCGGCTTGGATGACAAAGGGCTGTTCTGGATCAGGGTACCTGAGGACTAGCTCCTTGGCAAATAGGGCCTTCATTTCCTCGAAAGTTGCCTAAAGAACAGTTAAAGGTTTTCCACTCGTCACCCTCCTTTAACCACACTCTCTAGTACGTCTCCCACAAGTCCATTTTAGTGAACACCTTCCCTTTTGCTGAGTGGGCTATCATGTCCTTCATGAGGGGCAGTGGGTAGGTTTTTTCCATGCACACTACATTAATATCCCTAAAATCAATGCATAATCTCATTTACCCATCTTTCTTTTCTTTGAAGAGAACTGAGGCAGCTACTCTGGATTTAGCCGGTTGTATGAATCTTCAGGCCAAGTTAGTGTCAATGTAATTCCTTAATTCTGTCATCTCTCTTTGGGTCATGAAGTACATCTTTGGCTTGGGCAGTTTGGCCCCTGGCATGAATTCTATGGCACAGTCTGTGGGGTAGTGAGGCAGTAGGGCATTGCATTCCTCTTCACTAAACACTTCAGCCAAGTCATGGTACTCTCTGGGAACCTGGAGGCTTCCTGGCTGCAGCTCTGTGGTAGCAGCTGCTTTTTCGCCCTCTAGATGCCTGACTGATCCTCCCCCTGCAGGGCCAGTAGGGGGCAGACGACCAAGTCCCAGCTTTATATTCTGGTAGCCATCTTCTCATGAGATGGTTGGACCCCATTTATCCAGCCATGCAAGCCCAGGATGACCGTTTCAGTCATTTTTGGCATCACCATGAACCGGATGAGCTCCCAGTAGCGACCCATCTCTAACCACATGGCTTCAGTAACCAGGGTGACAGGCTCTACCAATTAATGACCCATCGACTTGTTCAAAGTGAATGTGACTGGCTAAGGGTCTTGTCCGGATGCCTAGCTTCTGACAGAGTGGGAGACTGATCAGGCACCAGGTTCATCCCATGTCTATGACAGCCTCTACTTCAACCTGGGCTCCCATCTTAGGCACCACTAGTCTCGACTTGATAGCAAACAGATGGATGGTTTTACTTACCATCGGGTCATCCTCCCTTTCATTGTCACTGTCACCTGCCACCAGTGCTGGGGCCTCCTGAGCCGGAGTTCCCCCCTCCCTTTCAGGGAGATGGGAGACCTCAGCCTGGTGGACAAACCCCCTTTTCTGTGGGTCTCTGCAGCGGCTTTTTGGGCTTTGCCGATGCAGGGGTCTTTGCTTGAGGGACAGGGGCTGGTGCCCAGCATTCTGATGCTCGATGGCCCTGTAGGCCACACCGAAAACATTTGATTGATGTCGTTGAGGCTCCCCTGGGCTGCTCTTCTACTTGGCGGGAAACGGATCGCCGGCCGAGCTGTCTCTTTGGCTTCTTCTCTGGTGCCTCTTTTGGGTGCAGATGGAGCTCGATAGCCATGGCCACTGCCATTCGGTGCCAGTCATGGATGTGGTCCAGGATGCCCAAGAAGATGTAGGCGCTGCACAGCTTCATGTCCAGGCCCTGCTTAAAAAGTGAACTATGAGACGTTTGGGCCAATATCACAGTTTTCCAGCAAGTCTACAAAACTCTCTAATGTACTCTTTGGCGGGGTGGCCTCTCTGCCTGGTCACCTTAATCTCTGCCTCTGCTTCTTTGCCTGAGCCATGTTCTCGAACCTTTTCCTCAGCTCCTGCAGGAATTCATCAATGTTCTCTAGCTCAGGAGTGCCTTCATTGTGCAGTTGGGTCACCCATTCCACAGCTTCTCCCTCCAGGTTCTTGGTGATGGTGATGATTATCTCCTGGTTGTTAGTGGAGTTATCCCCATAGTGATCAAGGTGAGCCCACACCCGTTTCAGGTAAATGGCCAGCTTATCCGGGCTCACCTCGAAAGGAGCTCTAAAACATGGTGGGGTGGCAGGCCAAGCTGGGGGAGGAGGCAGAGCCCGGGCAGCCACCCATTGAGCTTGGATCCAGCCTTGCCCCAGGAAGTAAGCCCAACCAGACGGTAACTGCCCTGCTGGTGGCAATTGAGGTTCTCTCAGCAGGTTAGCTGGTCTACGACATCTAGGCAGGCTCTGCTGCAGTCCGAGGCTTGACTGAGCTGAAGGTGGTGGAGGCGGGCTGGCCGTACAGATCGTAGCGGCATTTGACCGGTGCTGACTGTGAAGACTCAGTCATGGGCTGGGCAGTGCCAATGGGGACTGTGGAGGAGTCACAACCCAATTTTTTTTTATAAACAAACATACAATACATAATCAATCGTTCAGTGCTTCATCTGAGTACATCTTTTGTGTCTTCTTCTTGTTCTCCAATGTTAATCATTTCATAATATCATCATTTCATTTAATGTAACATTTCTCCCACATTTCTTGCTTTGTTATTAATACATTTATCTTCTCTCTCCTCTTTCTTCTTCCCATGTTTCATTACAACATTACCCTATATATATTTCGTCTCTAACCAATGGAAAAATTGTCTCCATATCTTAAAATATTCAGATTCCTCTCTTTCTTTGATTGCCAGTGTTAGTTTATTCATTTCTGCACAATCCAATATTTTCTTAATTACTTCACCCTCTGTAGGGATTTTCTGTTTTCCATCTTTGCACAAATACTATCCTTGCTGCAGTTATTATGTGAATAATCAAATATATATTTCTTTACTAAATTTCTCTGGTAGGATACCCAATAGGAATAGTTCAGGTTTTAAATCTATATGTTGATGTATCATTTCTTCCAAACATGTTTTAACTTTAATCCAATAGTTTTTTGCTCCTGGACATGTCCACCACATATGATAATACAATCCTGGTATCTGATGACATTTCCAGCATTTAGCTGATTTATCTTTAAACATTTTTGCCAGTTTTTCAGGTGCCATGTGCCATCTGTAAAATATTTTATATTGATTTTCTTTATATGCTGTGGACATTATTAATTTGTAATTCCTTTCCCCTAATTGTTACCATTTATCTAGCTGACCAGGGCTGGTCTATTGGTCGCCTCGGGTGGCTTCTCCTCCCCCCCCATTTTCCTCCAGGTATGGGTAGGGGTAGGCCTTTGATGGCCACCCACCCTTGGACTGGGTTCTTTGTCTGCTATCCCTACTCTCACCCCAGGGAAGAGCTTGTGCCTGTGGAATTATCACCATTGTCTTTAATAACTTTACAAACTGCTGGCTTCTTGTGCGACCCCAAACTGGAGGAGAACTGGGCAAAACAGTGTGCAGGTGCTGAGGGGGCTGTTTGTCATCCGCCAGATGAAAGGATGGACTATTGTGACTTTATTGTCGGTGTCATCTGGCCCAGTCACTGTGAGATGGTGACTGGGATAATTATCCTCCGGACATGGGGGGATGCCACTGGCCCCTCTCACTGCCGTGAGAGGGCAATGAACCAGCTCCTGATATGAAGATCTACTTTGACCCAGTATTATTGGATGATCTGATAAAGCCCTGACCAGTTGACTCTCCACCTCTGTTTTGTGCAATGTTTACGGCTGCTGACCTGCTTGCGCTGTGAGACTCCCCCCTCTCGCAGGTTTGGCCCTCCTCACTATCGAGGGCCTACCTTGATGACGGATTTTGGAATCCCGAGAGGTAGCATGCAGCGAGGAGGGGGCTGTTGGTTTTTTTGGGGAAATTTTTAGATAAGGTTTTAAAGGTTTCTGGGAGGGGGGTGGGCTCTGTGGGTTTGGGGAAAAACCTGTCGGGGAGGAGGCCAGAGCCAGCTGAAGAGCGCGGCACAAGAGTGCGGGAACCGGGGTCAAGGAGAGGATTAGAGCTTGTGTTGTGGATGGACATTACATCAGTACTGTGGGTGGGAGAGGCAGATATGGCGGGAGCAGGGAGCCACATCAGGTTGTGGTAGCGCGCGCCCACTGGCTCCAAGCGGTGGCGCGCTCCGGCCTCCAATGCTCCTCTCATTCCCCAGGTTGCACAGACCCTCAGGCCCTGGGCCTTCGGCTGATGCTGTGCAACGCCCGGTCTGTGGTAAATAAAGCCCCCCTCATTTGTGATCTTGTTCAGGAGGGGGGAGCGGACCTGGTGGGTATTACGGAGACCTGGTTGGGCCAGGAGGGGGGGGTCTCCCTCGTTGAGATGTGCCAACCCAGTTTCCGTGCATTCCATCAGCTGAGGACACAGGGGAGGGGCGGAGGGGTGGCAGTTGTCATTAGAGAAGGTCTTAGTCCGAGGGAGGTCACTGTTCCTCAGACGGCTGGATGTGAGTCCCTCCTTGTGAAGTGGGGTCATGGGGTGCAGATGGGCATGCTGGTTACGTACCTGGCTCCCTGCCACGTGATGGCAGCCCTGCCCGAGTTGCTCAACATTATAGCCGCGGTGGTGGTTGACACCCCCAGGCTTATGGTCATGGGGGATTTTAACCTGCCATCCATCGGTGAGGTGTCTGAGGTGGCTCGGGAGTTCATGGCTTCCATGTCGGCCATGGACCTGACCCAGTTAGTTCATGGCCCTACTCACATGGGGGGAAACACGCTAGACCTGGTTTTTGTCTCTGGTCAGTGGTTGAGTGATCTTGAGATAGGGGATATAGTGATCGAGCCCTTGTCATGGTCGGATCATTCCCTCCTTCGCTTTGACCTTCAAACCGCCGCACCCTGCCACAGGGAGGCAGAACCATTGCGGTGGTACCGCCCCAGGTGCCTGATGGATCCAGATAGGTTCCAGACGGAGCTTGGGCCATTTCCTGAGGCTCTGGCACATGGCTCGACTGAGGAGCTGGTGGCCGCCTGGGATAGGGCGGCCGCTGGAGCTTTGGATCGGGTCGTGCCTTTGCGGCCTCTGACCCGACACCGATCTCGCCTGGCTCCTTGGTTCACCGAGGAGCTGAGGGAGATGAAGCGCCGGAAAAGACGCCTGGAAAGCGGTTGGGGGGCCAGCCATTCTAAATCTGACCGAACACTGGTAAGGTCTCATATTAAGACCTACCTGGTGGCGATAAAAGCGGCGAAGTATAACTATTTTGCCGCTCTTATTGCATCATCAGATAATCGCCCAGCCGCCCTGTTTAGGGTGACCCGCTCCCTGCTCCACCAGGAAGTGCGGGAGGACCCCTTGGAGGGTAGAGCCAAGGATTTTGTACAGTATCTGTATGACAAAATCGCTCAGATTCGGGAACACCTGGACTCTGACTGGGTAGATTCAGCGGGGAGGACAGAGGCAGGTCTTGTGAGTATTATCTGGGAAAAGTTTGATTCTGTGACGCCCGAAGACGTGGACAGGATACTGGGCAGACTGAGCACAGCCACATGTTTACTGGATCTGTGTCCCTCCTGGTTGGTGCTGGTCTCTCGGGAGGTTACATGAGGCATGAGGGGATTATAAATGCTTCTCTGAGTGAGGGTGTCTTCCCCGCCGCCTTGAAAGAGGAGGTGGTGAGGCCTCTCCTCAAGAAGCCTTCCCTGGACCCAGCAGTGTTGGCAAATTATCGTCCACTCTCCAACCTTCGCTTCGTTGCGAAGGTTGTTGAGAGTGTGGTAGCGCGACAGCTCCCCCAGTACCTGGATGAATTGTCGTATCTGGATCCGTTCCAGTCGGGCTTCAGGCCTGGGTTCAGCATGGAAACGGCATTGGTCGCATTGGTTGATGATCTCTGGAGGGCTCGGGACAGGGATTGTTCCTCTGCCCTAGTCCTATTAGACCTCTCAGCGGCTTTTGATACCATCGACCATGGTATCATGCTGCACCGGCTAGAGGAGTTAGGGCTGGGGGGCACCGTCCTATGGTGGTTCTCCTCCTTTCTCTCTGACCGGTCTCAGTCCGTGTTGACAGGGGGGCAGAGGTCGACCCTGAGGCCCCTTGTATGTGGGGTGCCATAAGGGTCGGTCCTCTCGCCCCTTCTGTTCAACATTTATGTGAAGCCGCTGGGTGAGATCTTCTGTGGTTTCGGGGTGAAGTACCATCAGTACGCTGACGACACTCAGCTGTACATCTCCACCCCGGACCACCCCAACGATGCCCTTGAAGTGATGTCCCGGTGCCTGGAGGCTGTGCAGATCTGGATGGGGAGAAACAGACTCAGGTTCAACCCATCCAAGACCGAGTGGCTGTGGTTTCCGACATCCCGATATAGTCAGTTGGTGCCATCACTGACTATTGGGGGCGAGTCATTGGCCCCCACAGAGAGGGTTCACAACTTGGGTGTCCTCCTGGACTCACGGCTGTCTTTCGAAGAGCACATGACAGCCGTGGCCAGGGGGACTTTTTATCAGGTCTGCCTGATTCACCAGTTGCATCCCTTTCTGGATCGGGACTTGTTAAATACGGTCACTCATGCTCTCGTTACTTCCCACCTGGACTACTGCAATGCTCTCTACTTGGGGCTCCCCTTGAGGAGCACCCGGAGGCTCCAGCTAGTCCAGAACATGGCCGCGCGGGTGGTTATGGGAGCAACGTGGCGCTCCCATGTGACCCCCCCCCCCTGTGTGAGCTGCACTGGCTCCTGGTGGTCTTCCGGGTGCGCTTCAAGGTTTTGGTTACCACCTTTAGAGCGCTCCATGGCATTGGACCGGGGTATTTATGAGACCGCCTTCTGCTACCAATAGCCTCTCACCGACCAGTACACTCCCATAGAGAGGGACTTCTCAGGGTGCCATCGGCCAAACAGTGTTGACTGGCGGCCCCCAGGGGGAGAGCCTTCTCTGTGGGGGCACCTACCATCTGGAACGAGCTCCCCCCAGAGATATGGAGGAATCTGGACCTGCTTTCGTCGTGCTCTCAAAACTTTTTTGTTTCAGCAGGCTGGCCTGGCCTAACTCTCCTTTTTTAAATTTTTAATTCGTTTGATTTTATAAATTGGGTGTTTTAATCTGTGTTTCGGCCAAAATATTTAATAATTTTAAGAGACTTTTAATATTTGTATTATCTGGATTTTATCTTGGCTGTTCACCGCCCTGAGTCCTCCGGGAGTAGGGCGGCCTAGAAATTTGATAGATAGATAGATAGATAGATAAATAAATAAATAAATAAATAAATAAATAAATAAATAAATAAATAAATAAATAAATAATAATTTGCCAATTCACATTAGCAAACGCTTTCTGTGCATCTAGAAACATCATCGCCATTTCTTTTTCTGAGCATACCTCATAATATTCCAAAATATTCAAAATTATCCTCATATTGTCTCTAATTTGTTTCTTAGGTAAAAACCCATTTTGGTCCATATGAATTATTTCATTTAAAAGGTTTTTTTTAATCTGTTCGCCATTATTGAAGCAAAAATCTTATAATCCACATTCAACAATGAAATCGGTCTATAATTTTTAACTTGTAGTAAATCTGTATCTTCTTTAGGTATAAGTGTGACATAAGCCTCCATCCAAGAATCTGGAATCTTTCCTTTCACCAGTAATTCATTAAATAAGTCCAACATTACATTGCTCAACATGTCTTGGAATGATTTATATAGTTCTGCTGGTAGTCCATCTGGGCCCTGTGTTTTCCCATTCTTTTTGTTTTTTAATTGCCTCTGTCAATTCCATCATTGATATTCTTTCTTCTAATATTTCCTTATATAGTTCAGGTATTTTAGGTAAATCAGATTTCTCTAAAAATTATTTTATCTTTCCATCAGCTATCTTCTCTTGATTGTATAGTTTCTCATAATAGCCTTGAATTATTTTTTTCTTTTCTTCATTTCTATAACATATATTTCCTTTTTCATCTTGTAGTTAATTAATTAACTTCTTCTCTTTACCTTTTTCATTTTGTATGCCAACCATCTGCCTTATTTGCATTTTCAAAAAAAAATTGTTTGGCGGACCTCAATTTATGTGCCAAAAATTCTTGTTCAATTAAATTTAATTCATGTTTTTTCAATTCCATTTGTTTTTTTAACTTTATCTTTTTGTGGGTTTTTTTGTAATTCTTTCTCTAGTCCTTTTATATTCTTCTTCTAATTTCTTCTGCATTTGTCTTTTATTTTTATTTTTTCCCCAAATATGTTATCACCAATCCTCTAATATATGGTTTCATTGTATCCCATACTTTTTGCAGTGATGTATCTTCCTTTTTGTTTATTTTGAAGAAAAACTCCAATTCTTTTTCCAAAAATTGTTGAAACTCTTTTTCATTTACAATTGTATGGTTCAATGTCCATCTATATTTTTTCTTTTGTCCTTTCCATGTTATAATAATTAGATTATGGTCCGCCCAAAGATTTGAATCAATATTTATTTCTTGTACATTGTCTATTAAGTCTGTTGACATCCATATCACATCTATCCTGGACCATGACAAGTGTCTATTTTAATAAAAAGTATATTGTTTTTCTTTCAAATGGCTGTTTCTCCATGCGTCTTGTATACTTAATTCCTCTGTCATTTTGAAAAAAGTATTTGGGAGGATTTTCCTGGGTTTCTTATTTACTTTTATCGTTTTATAGTCCAAGTCCACATCAGTTACCACATTGAAATCACCCAATATACATATATTTTCATATTTCAGTTCTACTATTTTTCTATGTAGCTTCCCATAAAATTCTTCCTGTTTATCACTTGGTGCACATAAAACTACAGTATTAAGAGTATTCATTTAAAGTTCATTCTTACTTCCACCTTCAAAATCCTTCCATCTTCATCTATAAATATTGGTTTAGGTCTAGTTTCTCTTTTATGTATAATACTACTCCTCTTTTATTTTGTTGTATCAATGAAGTAAATAAAACTCCTAATTTTGGATGTTCCAATAGTTTTATGTGTTGTTTTCTAATGTGTACTTCCTGTAAACATATAATGTCCATTTTAAATTTGTTTAATTTGTTCAAGAATTTATTTCTTTTTTTTAATTGAAAAGTTTTATAAGAAATACAAACAATTTTCTCCCCCCCACCCTTTCCCCTTCCCCACATAATAGAAATTGTACATTTTCTTATATATAGGAAATCCTACATATACATATTTCCCTTAAAGAAAGCATTAAAATAAGACATTTTAATTACATTCGGAGTTGCTCTTCTTCTCTTTCTTCCCTCATTCCACAACAAACCTTCTTCTTCTCCTCCTTTCTTTCCCTTCCCTCCCTCCTCTTCTCTCCTACTTTCTCCTGCCTCCTCTCCCACCTCATCCTACTTCCTTTTCCTTTCCCCCACTTCTCTCTTCTTTTCCCCCTTCTCACCTTCACTCCTACTCCTGCCCCCTTCCCTTCCCTTCCCTTCCTCCTCTCCTTTCTTCCATTCCTCACCCTCCCTCTCCTCTTCCTACCCACTCCTCCTCTCTCCTTTCTAACTTCTTTGCTGTGAAATATTTTCCTCCTTTAGTGTCTGAGCAACTCCTGTATTCTACTCGTAGATACTTTCTTCTGCTAAAACATTTCTCTATTCACCACTTTCCCCCCTCATCCCTTGTCCCTCCCCACTCCACCCTGACTTCCCAGAGCAAAAACAGGGTATAGCATCTAACAAACATATGCTAAAATAAACTAACTAATTATAAAGTTCAAAACTCCCACATGTTCTTTAACTCCCCTTGCTCCAATTCATCAACCTCCCTTTTATAAATTCTCAAAACCAGTTAAATTAAATTCATTCTTCCTACATGTATGTATGTGTGTGTGTGTGTGTGTGTGTGTGTATATAAACTTTTTCTTTATGTATAATCCAATACTTTAGCAGTCTTACAAACAGTAAAAATCATGAATAAATTGCATTTCTATACCCTCGAACATCATTCTTTTTGAACATTACTCTCTAGTGAAATTCTGAGTTTAACATTAATCCTCTTTCCTTCAAAGAAAAAAAAAGAAAAATTTTTCATCTTAAAATCTTACACATTTTATCTCATATATCTTTTAAAATAATATAGTCTTATGTTAAACATTTTAAAAATCTCTTAATACCTTTAAAACACTTATTTACCAAATATAAATTTCAAAATCTACAGGAGGATGTCTTTCAAATTATCAATTAACCGTCTTAATACCTCTAACTTTTTAGAGAGCAGCCCTTTTATTATCCAAAACTAATTATCATTTTGCAATAAAATTCTGAATTTAACATTAATCCTCTTTGCTTCAAAAGGTTAGGCATCTTAAAAGCTTATACAATTTATCTCATATATCTTTTAAAATAATATAATCTTATGTTAAACATTTTAAAAATCTCTTAATACCATTAAAACACATATTTACCCGATGCCAATTTCAAAATCCACATGAAAATATCTTTCTTAATATTCTGTTCTTCTCTTCTTTCTATATTTTTTCCAATCCTTTTTTTTTATAAATTCTTTCAACAGTCCCCCAAATTTTATTTTTGAAACTTTTAAAATGGTGCTTTAAGGTTGATGTTTCTGAAATACTCGCCCTCTTCTTGAGGTCGCGTTTTCTAACTTGAAATCCCCATTTCTTGCTTGCTTCAGTCCATTTCTTTGTCCATATAGCCAGAATTTGTTGCCATAAAGATTGTCAGCTTGCAACAAAGAGACTATTTGTTGCTTTTCTGTCAATTGAGTGGAAACTTCCACCAAAACCTTTATTTCAACTGTGCCAGCCTGTGTAATCCTGACCATCTCTTGATCTTCCAAAAATAAATTCCTCTGAATAATTTCCTGCTGCCCCTCTAACAACTGCTTATATTTTCCCAAGCTATTTTTTGAAAAAGCCCTTTCAATTGTATCCAACAGGGCAGAAGTAAAAAAGTCTAAAAGTTCTTGAAAAGCCTGAACAGTCACGGCTTGAGAATTTGCTGATTCACCAGCCCTATTGTCAGCCATATTTCAGCCACTTTGTATTCATCCAGCTATCAGGACAACAATTCAACTCTTTTCCACACAGTATAAAAACAAGATTTTAGTTAAAGTCAGTACCAAATTCCTTCCCTCAATACCAAATTCTTTTCCTGGCCGCTTCCACTTTAAAACTTTCTCTTAAGGTGTAATCCAGTGGCTGTATCACTGTTGTAAACGTTAACAAGCCTTAACAAGCACTTTCCCTAGTAGTTTCCTCCTTCCGCCCTCAGGCACCATTTTCTGCATTTTAAAATGGAGTTAAAGTGTTACTTGCAAGTTTTCCTTTTTGTTTCTCCTGATTTGCTCTGTCTGAGATCAAAGTAAAGATGTTAAAAGTCCCCCTGTTGATTTTCAGCAGATTTTGGTTGCGGCTTCTAGCTCCGCTTTAGCGGAGTTGTCCCTGGTCCGGAGCAGCTTGACAGGCTTCAATAGGGAGCCCAGAACCCTTTCCGCCCCAGGATTTCTCCTAGCGCACTTGGGGGGGCTCTACCTCCGCCTGTCGACTCTTCTCTCTCCCCTTTGCCCAGGAAGAGGGTTCCAAGCCTCCAGACAGCTGTTTTTCGGCTGTTCTGGGGCTTTTACGGAACCGGGGATCGGGCGCTCATACAAGAGCGTCTTCAAAGCTCACGGAGCCAAGTGGAAGTCCTAGAATTTTATTTCTTTTTAACACCAAATTCAGCCCATTTACATTTATTGATATTGCTTTGATTTCTTCTTCCATGTTTTACTTATTACTAACTTTTTTTTTTAATTTGATTTATATGGCGCCCTTCTCCGGAGACTCAGGGCGGCTTACAATGCGTTAAGCAATAAGTTTTGATCTTGTCACTCTTATCTCCTTGCTTTTTTTCATCTTTGCTCTTGCACCTTCTCTCATTGCTCTCTCTTCCTGTTCTTTTGTTTTCTCTTCTTTCTCTTTTAGACTTCTCTCTTGGTATCCAGTCTCTCTTGCTTCTCCCACTTTCCCCTCTTCTAATGGTTCTCAAAATTGCTCATAGAATAATTTTGCTTTTTCAATGGAATCTAATCTGTGTTTTTGTTCTTGCCGTGTCACCAGTATCCCTTCTGGTATTAACCACCTGAAACTCACTCCTTTTGTAATCAAAATTCTTGTTAAGAAATGATATTCCTTCCTCAAGTCTCTGACTCTTCTGGGAATTTGTCTCAGCACCACTATCTCTTTATCTTTATATTTTATTGCAGTGTTTCTGGTTATTTGTAGTATCTCTGTCTTTATCGCTTTCTTTGTCAATCTTACATGAACTTCTCTTGGTAACTTGTTTCTCATTGCATATCTTGTGTGCACTCTAAATACCTCATCCATCTCATTTATTATCTTCTCCTTAGGTTGTTCTATCAGCATCTCTACCATTACTTCCGGAAAGTTTTTCCCTTTCTCTTCCTCTATATTTTGAAATCTTAGGTAAAAATCTGCTTTGTCCATCTTGAGAGAAATTATTGTTCTTTCTTGGTTTTTATCCGCTGATATCAATTTTTCTTCTAGTTCTTCCACTTTCTTTTCCTTTAACTCTGCCTTTTCCTCTACTTTTTGAATTCTTTATTCATTTCTCCCAATCATCTCCTTCACTTCTTTTAAATCTTCTTCCAGATCATCATGCAGTGACTGTATCAGATTTTTTAGATCCATTGTTTCTGATGTTTTCAATGTTTCTGTCATAGAGGGGCTTTCTGCTGAACGTAGCAGAATTCAGCAGAATTTCTTCATCTCTTATCGTTATATATCCCAAATTTGTAATCCACTTCTCGTTGATATTTGTAATCCAAATACCTAAATGAAAAGAAAAAAAGAAAATATATACAAAATAAAGATTGCAAAAATCCAATGCACCCTCCCAAGAGAAAAAAACCTATCCCCAAATCCAGTCCATCTGGGAAAAAAAGAAAAAAAAACAAGGGGGAAAAAAAAGGATATATAATAAAAAATAATGGCTAAAGCCAAACACTAAAAAAGGGGAAATTATAAGCTTCTTCAGGCTCTTCTTGCCTTAATCCAAATTTTAAACAGTAAAAATTCTTCCAAATCTTATTCCCACATCAAATAGTACATCAGAAACAACAACAACAACAATCACTGCCAAAAAAGTTAACCAAAATACCAATTCCAAAAGAAAGTACTTCAAAAAGCTCAAAAAAAGAACTATTAGAAAAATAAGAAAAGCAAAAACTCAAAACATAAAAACAAATTCAGGACTCCAATCTCTTCCTTTCTTTCCAAAATGTGTTTCTCTCTTCAACATCTGTTTTCTTATCTATACAGTCAGCATATTCAAGGTCAGCTTTAAATCTTATGATCATTTTTTTAAAAAAATTCTTTTTTGCCATTAGATGGCAGTATAGCCAAACTATGCTTTTCCCCGCTTCAATTCTTTAATCAGTTTCTGTTTCTTGTAATTCCATTCATAATCTTTCTCTTCTTTCTCAGAATAATCAAACACTTTTCTAGCTCTTCTTAATTCCAAATCTGTACTTTTAAGTCAATCCCCAATCAGTTTATCAATTCATTTAGTTCATTCAAAAAGAAAAGAAAAGAAAAGAAAAGAAACTTTTTTCCTTTCCTCTTGGGCTTTCACTTTCTTTGCCACTTCAATACCGGAAATGGAGAGCTGATACACACCCGCTCTCCTTCCTCGCTTTAGCCATTTATCCAGTCTATCTATATTAAATCCAAGTAATTATGAAAGGAAATCTTTTATCTATAAAATTAGATTCTCACCCAGATGATGCACTTTCTCCACTCCGTTGCGACCGTCCCAGCTTCTTAGCAGCTCCTATGACTGCTTTCCTCAGCTGTTCAATTCAAGAAGCTACCTCTGATCAACCCAGGAGTTTGCGGATTCCCTGAGTTGATCAGTCCGTGCTTCTCTAGTTTGCTGTCCCTATGAGACAGCTTAGGTCAATTAAGACCCCCGATCAGCTGGGATATCAGCGGTTCTTCCAGAGCCCTGAAAAAATCCACTGTCCTGCCACGACACTGGCCACACCCCCTCGAGTCACAACCCAATTAGATTGGTCCCCTGAGGGGGAAAATGTCAAAGTTGGCGGGTTCAAGACCACTCTCACTTGCTTGGGTTGATGCACATGCCTGACACTGCTGAGGCTCAGCTGGCTGAGTCTCTCTGGCAGCAATCCCAGGGTTTGGTGGCAGGCCTCAGTCTGGTACCTCCAATCCCCAGATTCACTGAGGTCCAGAGGGCCCATTGACCTCCACTCAAGGATCGTCATTCTTGCCTCCCTCATTAAGGTGATTGAGTGCTCTCCCACTGGCGCCTGGAGTGTAGCCTGGCAGCCAATGTCTTCTCCACCTGGTAGAGCTCCCGAGTGACTGGCCATTCTGAACGGACCTTGGGCTGAGTGCCCACCTGGTGCGCAACCTCTGCCACGGCTTCCTCCACCTGCTGAATCTCCGAGGGAGTTGGCATCTTTCTAGGGCTCCTCTGCAAGTTCTACAGGCACCAGTGGCCTCTCTGATTTTCTCTTCCATCTTGCCTGAGTCTACCTGCTGCCCGGGTAGACTGGGTAAGCAGCCGGAACTCAGGACCCCAGATAGGGGTTCCGGTTGAAGCCTGGTATTTAGGAGAGTCGGTTTAATGTCAAGGTTCCAAGTAATAGACCCATAGCAAGCAAAACTTGGAGGCAGATGGATTCCTCAAAGAATAGCTTTATTGGATATATCATATTGGCACAGATCTGGTGAAAACTGACTCTGAAGGTTCCCGTAGTTTTCCCCTAATTAAAAGTAAAAGTTTTCCCTCAACCCCAAACAATCAGTCACATGGTCCAATCAAAATGCTGTCTGATTGCCTAGTGACCTCACTCCTCCTTCCTTGAGCCAAGTGTGAGAATGTCCTTGGTTCCCAAGAGAAAGTATTTTATTTTGGCTACAAAATCCCAGCTATCTCTAATCCCCCCTCTCTATCCCTCAGCTCCAGTGTGGCAACACTGAAGCTTCAAGATGGCTTCGGTCAGGTCAGCTTCAGGGTTGACATTTGGTTATTTTCAACTAGACAACTGAGTGAGTAGATAACTTCAGTATGTATCAGGCTACACATCTGTGGCACTTCTAGCCTTCAAAGTAAAGTAATAGTTAAAGAGAATAATAGTTATGATATATCTATGGAGAAGCGATTGTATCATAAAATTATATGGAACAAATAGTTTGCACTTATGGCAAAACGTTTATTAAATATTCTACTCAAGTGTTAAGAAGGAAAACAATATATCTCCAATCTTTCTTCTGTAGGTGCCTGTGTCAGTGGCCATGATGACTCCCCAAGTGATCACACCTCAGCAAATGCAACAGATTCTTCAACAACAAGTTCTCTCTCCTCAGCAGCTTCAAGCACTTCTTCAACAACAGCAAGCAGTGATGTTGCAGCAGGTAATGTTGGATACCTCTTTGGATAATTAGCAGAGTTCCGGCTTATTATATAGTCAGCCCTATTTGCTAGTGAGAGGTCATGTGTTTGCTTTTGTAAAAAGGAATAATATAAGTCTATGACAAACTTTCTTAGCCTATAAATTTCAAGGACTAAAGAATAAGTTTTTCAATTTTGAATACAACTTTAACACCTCGTTCAGGAACAACAATGGCAGGTGGAGTGTGAAGTGGGAATTTTAATTTTTTATCCCATCTTTATTATTGTTTATCAATATCTCAAGTTGACAAACGTACCTAATACATCTTCCTCCTCCTATTTTCCCCACAATCACCCTGAAATAAACCAATGTTTAGGAACTTAGGTACTTTTTGAGAGATCAGTTGAACAAATAATGTAGATAGACTTTAAGATCACAGTTGCTTTAAAATTATATGATGTTAGCGATTACTTTAGATAACTGGAACGGGACTGGGAAATTTGAACTTAACTTTTTTTTAATCAAATGGAAATAGAAGTTGGAATGAGAGGAGTAAATTTGGAATGAAAGTCAAGAATCCCTGATATTTCTGATTGAAAACCAAAGAACAATATTGTTACGTATCATCACAATGTCTATTACAATTTTTAACTGAACTCAGGAGGAATATAATTAGTTATCATGATGAAAATAATATGTTTATTTTCAGAACGTTTAACAAGATAGGTGGTTTCATAGAAATTCCAGTGAAATAACATTTTGCTATTCTTCTGGCATGCTGCTAATCCTGCACAGGCAGATTATTGAATTCTCCACCTTTATTACATGTGAGGAAGTTGATATTCTGTTTAGAGAGGGCAGGCAGGCAGGCAGGTAGGCAGGCATTAGTTTGCCTTTGTTGTCTGTGATGTAGAATACGGATCTTCTTATGTTCTTTTTTAAGGATATGTTGAAATCTGCACCGGGATATTTCAGAATTGACTTTGAGGGGAGAGTCTATATAGATTTGCATCTTCAGATTCTAATTTTGTTTTATAGTATAGCTCAGTGACTACTTTGCCGCATGCCAATCTAGAAGAGTTTAGGAGATACATAATATGTGAAACTTTACCTTTATTTATTAAAGTCAAAATGATTTATTCAGCAACAACTTCAAGAGTTTTACAAGAAACAGCAAGAGCAGTTACATCTTCAGCTTTTGCAGCAGCAGCAGCAGCAGCAACAACAGCAGCAGCAGCAACAACAACAGCAGCAGCAGCAGCAGCAGCAGCAGCAGCAGCAGCAGCAACAGCAGCAGCACCCAGGAAAGCAGGCAAAAGAGGTAGAGCCTAAATAACTAAACAATAAATTATTTTGGCAAGTAGGGCAGCTGGGAAAGAGAAGAATAAGTTATTCTGATTATGTTGAATTTTGTTTGGTGTTTGTTTTTTCAAAGGTCAGCTTTATAAGAAGCTAGTAGTATTGAAATAATTTCAAGATAGCTCATGCAGACAATGTTATGTATAAATAATGCCCCCTTAGGATATATTCATATAGAGAATATCTTGGGTGAACTAAGATATCTGTAGATACAGATTTTGCTTCTTAAGGATGATTCCATAATTGAAGAGGTTTGGAAAAATGCTCTGTGCTGTGATTGCAGAAATCACCACCAGGAAGTGACAGCTGTATCCATGGCGATTCTGGTTCATACAAGGCATTCTCTGTGCAAAAATGTCCTTGGGGAACATTGCAAGAAGACAAAACTGACTTCGTGAAATGGCCCATAGAATTGGTAAGATGATCAGACAGATTGCTAGATAGATAGAATAAATATGATCCAATAAATAGATGGATTACACAGACTGGAGGTTATACAGAATGATTTTTATATTGGGCATAATTATTCACATTGAGTATTCCGAATATTCATTCAATAAAATGTAATTTTATTTTAAAAAATAAAATTTAAACTTTTAAATTTTAAACTTTAAAGAACTGATTTATATAATAAAGAATATTTTAATAGTTCATTTTAAATCTTTCTATGAGAATGCTATAGTTCTTAGCTCTTTCATCCTGAAGGTCAGTGTTTAAATACATTCAGTGAAACCAATAACAATTGAAATAGAATGCTACGGCTTCTTTTGTTTGCAGTTATGGAGTCTGAGTTTGCCATCCAATTCTATTGTCTTTCAGTGCTCATACAGTGGTGAACAAAGTACTGATTGACTGATATATGTAAGGAAGCTTGAACTGATAAAGAACTTATCTTCTCTTTGTGATATCCCTAGTTCAGAAATGGATTGGATAATAATAGCTAGTAGAAAGTTATATAAAAAAAATTGGGCATAGATTTTGAAGTCACAGACCCTGAGTAATGAACTGTTACTGTACATTTGGAATGGTGAGAAGAAAGTTGCAGTTTGATGTGCTCATAAATCAACCTGACAAGCCAGTATCTCAGGCCTATCTTGCACCTGTCAGTTGACTGCATCAGCTATAAACATAATACAAACAAAATATGTTCAAGTAGTTAAATTGATCAGCAGGTATCCTAGACATTGTCTTGTAGCTGCCCATTATGCAAACATGCACGATCCATTTCTGACCTCCCAAGGCATTGTTTCTGTTTGGATTTGTAAATAGAATTTCAGACAGCTATCAAATACAGAATAGAAATTGCTCCCTTATTTCTCCTGAGGCTCTGAACAATCCACACGACTTGCTCCATTATGCAGCCTGTTTTCCAGTGAGTGGATCAGAAGTTTCTCTTCTCGTCCAAACTAAAAAAAAAAAAAAAGGTTTTCCACAGCAGCTTGTCTTTCTCTGAAGTGTGACTACATCCTTATATCCTCTTGAGCTTAAAGAACTCTGGCTTGTCTTGTAACACCTCACAAAATTGGAAGTTAGCACTTTCCTTTATAATAGGATGCTTCTTTACCATGAATATAATGCTAGGTACCTAATGTATTCCAACAAGTGTAGCAAAGGCGCTAACGGGCTAGTAAAATGAAGGCTACATCCCAGTTTACTAATAGATCACTGGAGATTTCCTTTATGGGCCACTGCAGATCATAGTTACTCAGCTGGAAAAATAAGACTGCTTTTGAACTAAAGTTTGAGATAAAGAATTACACCTTCAGACAAGATAAATTTGTACTTAGATGTCATGAAGTTCTTTAAGTTGAAAAAGTAGTTATCGTCTTTCTTCTGGCTCTTTGCTAAAAAAAGAATCCTAAAAGCAGATAATCTTTCCCACTAAAATCGGATTATTTGTAAAGCAAATAATTTTAATGTTTCTTTTTTTAAGAAACAAGACCTGTTTCTACAACACAATAGCTGTTGCTATTTAATCACTGAAATAAACCAGAGCTGTTGACTGAATCTTGCCTTTTTCAGTTCTCCATTGCATTTGTTCTTCTGTTTTGCAGCAGCAACAGCAGCAACAGCAGTTGGCAGCCCAGCAGCTTGTCTTCCAGCAGCAGCTCCTCCAAATGCAACAACTTCAACAGCAGCAACATCTGCTGAATCTTCAGCGTCAGGGACTCATTTCCATTCCTCCTGGCCAGCCCGCTCTTCCTGTCCAGTCATTGCCACAAGGTATGATATGACTGATTTCTAGATCACAGCTTCTTCTGATTGTAGTTTCATCATGATCTCCAACTTGGTATTTCAGATCTTTACTTAGTCTGATTATTCAAATATTTCAAATAAATTTATTTTATTCAGGAGGCATTTCATATGAGCAATGTTTGGTATTTTCAAATGTGTAGCTTTTATAGAAGAATGCTGTTTGGAAATATTTCATCTTTACGAGCTGAAAACTATTGCAATTTGTGTTCCATTTGTGTTCCTTTAATTAAAAACAAAGGGGGGGGTGGGAGGGAATACCAGAAATTAAGGTTAAATTGCCAAAACATTTTTATATATTATATTAATGGTGACAGTGCCATTGCTTAGATATTTTAGGCCAAGGATGTGTGAATCTATCCAAATATAGCACAAGTTAATATCATCGAGTTATAAGTATTACTCAGTTCAACCAATATCACTGATGCTTTAAAAAAAACTGTAAAAGCAGATTTTTTACACTTTTTAAAGCATGTTTTCTGTTATTTTCATGATTGAAAATAATTTAATTAATAATTTCCCATAATTTCACTGTTTTTTTTTGTGTGTTTTTTTTTAGTAGATGACACAGCTCAGGGGTATAGGATGGAAACTGATGGGAATAAGCAGGTTCTCTGAGAGCTGTTTTGGCATATATAGTATATTCAGTTTTTTTAAACTGAATACAGATTCCTTTTGCATTCCCACTTTTGACTTTTTTTTTATCATAAACAAGTTACATTTATGAAAGGAGAGTGCTACATCTTTGGGTTGTAAAATATTTTTGTTCTTTCCTATGGAGTTATGGCTAATATAGTGTTTCTGTTGTGACCTAGGCTTACTGAGTCATTAAAACACACAAATAGTCCCAAAAACCTTTTATTGCAACAGCTGTGAATTACTTTCATTCACAGCTGAGTCCCAATTAATTGCAAAAAGTCCTTCGGGAGAAGTCCTTCGGGATAATCACCAACATTTATCTCCCTTGACACGCTGCCAAAGACCTACTTGGCAAAGCCACATGGAGTCCAGAATCAAACAGAGATGCCGACTGGGAACAGAATTAACAATGTTGCTTTCCTGCAAAGGGCCCACCTGCCTTTGCTTCTCTTTTAAGTCTTATGGGAAGGGTCAATCATCTCCAGGCCTTACTCCTGAGTTGTCCCTTTTGTTTTAACTGTTCTTGCCTTCTGGCAGCTCTGCACATGCATGCACTAGGAACAGGCTCCTCCTGTTCCTCTGCCTCTCTGATGTCTGACTCTGGAGGCTCTGAAGTCCACACATAACTCCCAGAAGGCCCTGGCCCCATCTCTGCCTCTGACACGGAGCCCTCGTCCGAGCCTTTCCCAGACTCCAGGACTGGCCTATGTTCCTCCCCAGCCTCCTCACTGTCCAACTCCGCCGCCAGCTCCGCAGGCTGCTGGCGAACCACAACAGTTTCTCCTTCACACCTGCACTTTTTTGTATGGAGATGATACAGATGCAGTCTTTCCAATAACAAGTATATTCTACTTTTGCTATAATTTTCATCTCAGAATGTTTGCCAGATTAGATTGGAATCTGGAATCAACTACAGAATGAATTAACAAATATGTACTCAGATGAAGCACTGAACAATTGATTATGTATTGTATGTTTGTTTATAGAATAAAAAAAATAAAAAAAAGAATGAATTAACAAATTATTCCTGTTGTTTGACAATATAAGAATTAAACATGACTATAGTTCAGCAAACGTGCATATCCTTGGAAAAATAGCAGCAATTTATTACAAATTCCATAATTTGTTCCAATTATTCCATAATTCTCCCATGAAAAATTACACTTCAATAGAGGGGACTGTTTTTGAGGGGTGTCGTACATCTTCGTCCTAAAGGGCGTAAATGTAATGCATATTAATACTTAGCTTAAGATGAAGCTTACAGTCAGACATGGTTCAGAAGTTTAGTGTTATTAAATGTGATTTCTGCAAATATTTAAAATTCTGATAATATTCTTGGTTAATTGAATAATTTTAATTAATCACAAAATTTCATCATTTGGCAATAAAGTCAATGCAGGTGAAAATCATATGAATTTATCCATATATTCTTCAAATTTATAATGAGATCAAATCCTTCCAAGTATAAGTAAGGCAGAAATAATACATTTTGGTCCAGGTTAAAAGATATACGATTCAGTGGGAAAAGGTGTGGTTATTTTTTTTATTGGCTTACATTTATATACCTTTTAAAGAAAAAAAAACCAAAAAAGATAAAAGCCCAAAATGAACTAGTTGCATTGCTCCATTGAGTGTAGTTTAAAGTAATGGAAATTGCAAGTACTCACCTGTTGTTATTATATAGTAATTATATAGTTATTATATAGTACATGTTTACAATACATTCTCTAACTGAGAAATTGGAATGGATAGCCACTGAATGTTTTTATCCTATTAGTAGCAACTCACTCTTCAAGGTGAAATCAAAACATACCAATTTAAAAGGTAAATAACACATCTACCACATATTTTATATTCCAGATAGGGTTTTCCTCAGTTCAGCAATTCAAGAATGAAGAAAGGCTGATCCTCCACTCATGTCTAGCTTTAGGTTAAATATTTTATCACAGTAGCAATGTTTGAATAATTAAGCTTGAAACTTCCAAGAATGAGAAATATTTAGATTGTGGGTATTATAGAGAATTCAGTGAAGAGTCATATTATGATTTCAATGATTTTTTCTTATAGTATAAATGCACCAGCAGGAATTTGATCTTATGTGAAGATTATTATATAAATATTCAATTATCATTTTTGAAAATAGAAGTTTAGTATGGTTCTGGTGTTTAAAATGTGTGGCTCCTCCAGATATAGAATAATTAAATTAGTTACTAGGGTATGAATCAAATTTCCAGCTTCTCAAACTGAGCTTCAGAAAATCAAGATAAATTACTCGATTTCTCCCAAGCAAAAGAGACTAAAACCTTCTCTCTTCCTAGAATTGCTCTTCCTGGGCCTGCAGATAAGAAAAACTTATTTATGCATTCCAAGAAAGCATTCACTCCTGGTTTGAAGAATTTTTTTTTTCTGTTTTTGCTGTTTATCACCTTTCTAATACTCTTCTTTTGTTGTTGCATACATTGTTCGCCCATCTCCATGTCAGAGCATTGCCCTAAGAAACAATGCTCATATGATGTCACTGTTTATCCTATCCTCATTGATCGTTCTTCTGCGTAGTGCTTAAAATATGAAGGGGGGATTATATTGTATTGATTCTAATAATTCTGATGATTGGTCTAAATGTTGAAGTGCTGCTGAACAATTAACCTTTGGCGCCACCATCATTATTGAAACCTCCCATTCCATAAGAGAGTTGCTTGAATTAAAGGGAGGTCATTGGCTAATGGCAAGTCACTTGGAAAAATATCAAATTGCTCTTCTTGATAATCCTCACATTCAGTTAAAGCAGAGCACCCAATTTAACTCGGCCACCTTACTTCTCCAACTGGAACAAGATATTGCACATGATTGTGTTCAAACCATTTCTGACGTGTTTTCTGGTCACCCAGATTTGATTGACCTCAAGGATGCAGACAAGAATCTGTATACAAATGGCAGTAGCTTTATATGTCAGGGAGAACAACAAGCTGGCTCTCCCAGTTGGAGCTTCAGCTCAGAAAGCTGAATTTATCACCTTGATTAGAGCCTTGGAGTTGGTGGAAGGTGCAATTGACAATATTTATACTGATAACAAATTTGCTTTTGGAGTGGTATTTGTCCTTGGCACCTTATGGAATGAGGATAGTAACTGTGCAAGGAGTTAAACATGGGGCAATAAACATCCAATGTTTATTGGATGCTGTTTTGCTTCCTAGCAAAGTAGCTGTTATACATGTAAGGGCCCACAGTAAGGATGACAGTAAATACGGTTGAAGAAATAGTCTTACCAATTACACCACCAAGTCTGCTGCCTCAGGCCCCCTTTCTCCTTGGTATGCGTGCCCACTCATCCTCTCTCAATTTTCTGCACCATGTCCATCATATACTACTCAAAATAGGCACAGAGGTCATAAACTGGGTGCTGTTTACCAGGGGAGTTGGTGGGAGAGAGAGGGTTAAAAAAAAAATCCTCCTCTCAATACATGAGTTATGGACCCTTTTGAGAGAATTACATGCAAGTACACATTGGCGTTCAAAAGCCATGGCTGAATTTCTCTTAAAGGACTATATTTGTCCAGGAATCTTTGATAAAGTTCTTACAATAGTCAGGCAATGTGTTATTTGTAAAAACAAATACCAAAAAAACCCCAATCCTGTATTCTTGTGCTACAATAGGTGATGTTTGCCACTGTTGACCAGGTCTAGGCATGAAATCAATCCCAGCTGCTTATAACCCCCAGCTAAGTGTTCTGAGGGTTGTTTATATTGCAAAGGGGTGAATCTCTTGCGGCCCAACAGATTGTGGAGGATTAAAGGAATTCAGGATTTGATGATTTATGCTTTATAAACTGCTATCCCTAAGCAGAAGAATCTTGGAAAAATATATGTCCTCTGGAACAAACTCCCCCCGGAGATACGGATGATCCCGGATTTACGAACTTTTCGCCGGGCCCTAAAGACTTTCTTATTTCACCAAGCCGGGCTGGCCTAATTTTTAAATTTTTAATTTTTTTTAAATTGTTTAATTTTAATCTGAATTTTAATGGGGTATTTAAACTGTTGGGCCAAATTATTTAATTTATTTTAAATTGCTTTTAAATTTTGTATTTTGTGTTTTTACCTTTGGCTGTTCACCACCCTGAGTCCTTCGGGAGAAGGGTGGTATATAAATTTAAAAATAAATAAATAAATAAATAAATAAATAAATAAATAAATAAATAAATAAATAAATAAATAAATAAATAATATGGTATTCATCAGTTACCTTCCAAAAACCTGAGTGATGTCCTTGAGCTTCTGTATCAGATCTTTTGGAAATACGGTGATCTGAATCCAGAGGCTCCAGAGAACCACTGCTTAGTTAATATGCTTTTTATTGTAGTGCCCCTGATATCAGACAAAAAATGCAAAGTTGGATAGCACTTCCACTCTGAAAAAAATGGAAAAGCTGCTAGAAGTGGCCTTCAGAGTTTATGTTGCTAGACCTGAAGTAGAGGCTAAGGACACCAAGAAAGAAAGAAAAAAAGTGCAGTGTTATGCTACTTGCCGAAGTCCTACAGAAAGAAACATTAGGAGAGGGGGGAGGAAGTGGTTATCATGGAAGAGGTGGGTGAGGAGGTCTTGCCAGGAACAAGGTAATGATCTCCAGGTTTCAGGCTACTCAAAGTAATCAACCACAATCATTTTCCCTGCAGCCAAGCCGATGCAGGTTGTATAAGAAATTTACCCACTGGAGCAGGGAATGCCCTTTGTGTACCCAGTCTGCTCCCGACCCCATCTCTTGTCAGAGATATTAAGGGAACACAGGCAGGGGGACTTTTGTCTCCCAGCCCTTTCACAAATGCCTCCATCTGCACCCCTAGTAAAAATCCAAATCAGAGGGAGAACTGTGTCATTTTTTATTGACACTGGGGCATCCCGCTCAGTTCTCAACTGTCTGCTGGATGGGCTAATAATGCATCCCCTGTTGAAATACCTCTTTTGCAATGCATGGTCTCTTTCTGTGCACCAACACCCCTATTAATGTTGAAGCTTTGCAGGACTTGAAATCTATTATTGAAAACTTCCTTACTTATGGGCTCATTAAGGAGGTCATTAGCCCTTACAATACACCAATATGACCTGTCAAAAAACCCGATTGCTCTATCCTTTCTGTCAGGATTTAAGGGCCATCAAACAGATTATAGTTATGCTGCATCAGATGATGCCTAATCCATACACTCTGATCAGTCAGTTACATCCTAATCTTACTTGGTATACAATTATAGACTTCAAAAATGCCTTCTTCTGTTCCCTTTGGCATTGTGGTAGCATAATTGCCAGTGTTTTGGGTGGACGTTGCTCATCAGTATCCTTTCTAATTTGGGATCAAATTTGATTTTGAGAAAGTATTTTTGTTCAGTGTAATGGAGGACTTCTAGCAAAAGGAGGACTAGGGGTAGGGGAATAGTCTTGCTATTTCTATTTCATTTGTCAGCAGTTTTTTAAAAAGAAATTGGTTGTTTGGATCAATTTCTCTAGAATTTGTTGCACTTGTTACATTTCTATTTTCAAGGTTGATTTCAGAGAGTTGGTATTGGAAGATTGCATCTCTGAGGAATTGCCAAGAAGTTTGTTCCAAATGCTCTTTATTGTATGGGAATGGCTGTTGGGGATTAGAATGAGATATTATCAATACACTAGTGAATGGCAGCTCTATTTCTCCGAGTCAGATAATCCACAACTAAAATGGGTTACTTCAGTGCACCAGTAAGCAAATAAGGTAAATGTGAAACCTGGTAAAACTGACATCTCTTTGTTTCAGTATAGGAATTGATTAAATTAGTATTTAATGAAGAGTGCTTGTTGACTTATCTTCAGAGAGCAAAGAACATTTGTATTAAATCAGTTGGTATGAGAGCTAAAATCTTTCCCAGTTACAATAGTCTTGTCACAATAGTTATTCATTAATATCTTCAATGTTAGATTATTATCACACTTCTCTTGTATAGTTCCAACTAAGTGTGATTATGAGCTGTGGTGGCGCAGTGGTTAGAATGCAATACTGCAGGCTATTTCTGCTGATTGCCAGCTGACTGCAATTTGGCAGGTCGAATCTCACCAGGCTCAAGGTTGATTCAGCCTTGCATCCTTCCGAGGTCGGTAAAATGAGGACCCAGATTGTTGGGTGCAAGTCTGTAAACCGCTTAGAGAGGGCTGTAAAAGCACTGTGAAGCAGTATATAAATCTAAGTGCTATTGTTATTACATATTTCAATCCAGTACACAATTAATTTACTTAGCTTCTTAAGTTCATATTTATTGGTGATATGCTGACAATTATGATCTTATTAGCCAATAATCATTGTTTGGGGAGAAGAAGTCCTAAAAAGCTCTAATCAATAATATTTAAGGGGTTATCTGCTTCGTTATAGCTTCAACACTTTTTCACTCTGATTAAGCTATTCTGCTATATTGGCTATAGGGTTAGGGGAGGGGCTAGAATACTTCATACTGACCAAAGACATCTGTTCTTAACCATATTGAAGGCCAATTATGAAAACTGAATTGTGACTTCACAATGCAAACTCCATCCTTTTATACTTGTGGCATCATACCAAAATACATAAATGCCAGATTTTGCATTGTTATACTGTGAGGCTAATTTTGTCGCTCTTCATTGCCTTATATGCAGATGCTTATGGTGACAATCTCCATTTTATGGAACAAATTTCTGATAGAAGATAGGCAAGCGCACACTGAAATGTTTCTTTTTTCTAAAAGTAATATTCAATTTATGTAACATTATTGACATGCAATTGCTTATAAAATATTACTCATGCTTATAAAATTAATGATGTCCATTTGAATAATTGAAATGAAATACTGCATTCTTGAAAATATTGTTAATAGTAAAAGAGAAGATAGAATATATATATATTTGCTTCAGATATTAAGGATCTCCAGTGTTTGTTTGTATCTGGCAAAAAAATCCCAAATGATCAGAAATGTGTTATGTATATTTGGTCAAAGTAATGTTGATTGTCTTGATGTGCTAATTCGTGAAACTCTGCTATTCATTTCTCTCATTTCTTCCCTGCTGAAGTGGCACACTTGGAGCAGGAACCATTAAAGTATTGTTCTTCTATTAAAACAATTTCCTTTTAGAAATGATTTGTAATAGAAATTTAAAATTAAATAAAAATTTAATTCATGAGATAAAAATAACATATTAGCTGAAATCCTGCCCTTAATCTTATAAAAATCTTTAATTTCTTTCCTTGTATTTTATTTTTTTCTGAAATGAGCTTATGAATACTAGCATTTGTATTAAAGCCACTTTTTTATTTTTAGTTTATCATTTCAGTTTTGGAAAGATAGTTGTGATCTTTGCATATATATGTATTTATCCATGCTTCAGAAATAAGAAAATATTCCAAAGGCTATGTAAAATCTCATCTAAATATTTGTTTTAATACCTGTTTTTCAAATAGTAGTTGCTGTTGTTGGTTGTAGCTTCTTCCTATTGATCCTTGAACAAATTTTTCAATAGAGATTATACTATGTAGGTTTGTGACCTTTAATTGACTTCAATTGAAATTTGGCAAAATAAAATTGTATTTTACTACATGTTGATTTATTGCAAAACTATCATCTTTATTGTAGCATTAATCCATTAACAATACTGAACTCATATATTATTGGAGCTCTCTTTCATTTTATAGCTGGCTTAAGTCCTGCTGAGATTCAGCAGTTATGGAAAGAAGTTACTGGAGTTCACAGTATGGAAGACAATGGCATTAAGCATGGTGGGCTAGACCTCACTACTAACAATTCTTCTTCTACTACCTCCTCTACCACTTCCAAAGCATCACCACCAATAATTCATCAGTCCATAGTGAATGGACAGTCATCAGTTTTAAATGCAAGACGAGACAGGTAATAAGAGAACTCATCTGCTTTTTCATCTGGTATAAATATTCATCAGTATGGCTCACCCAATTAACTTAAAATTGAGCAAGATGTTGCTTTGAACCTAGTCATTTTGATTTAGTTTTAAAAATTGACTATTTTAATCCATTTTAACCAATGCAGAAAACTATCATACTTTCCCTGTCTGATATATGGGATTTGTTACTGTTCTTTGGATATGTTTTTTTCTGCCTTATAGCACACAAGGATGACCCTGGAAGAGGGATTCTCTAAATAAGCCAATCATGCAATGTAATTTTAAAAATTATATTTCTACTCCATTCTTCCTCCAAGAGCATAATTCAGCATACATGAATTTCTACTCTCTTTATCCTTAGAGAGTTAAACTAAGAGATTGTGAAAGGACCAGATTCATTCAGTCATATTAAATTTAAAGCCTGATCTCTACCTCTTCAAGCCACTACATAAAACTGGACTTATTTTATTTAAATGATCTTGTTTAAGGGTCATAAGCCACACTGAAACTAAAGAACATCATACAAACTTATGAAGTGGTACCAGTAGTGTGCCATTGGTGATAAAAAGCAACTGATTTTTCTGATCAAAATTGTTAATTGCTTGTGAATATATTATTCTATCCAAGTACACTATTTGGGGATTGAGATTCTAGATGCAAGCCACTAATTCCAGTCTTCTGTAATTAGTCAACTAACAGGGGAACCTAAGCTTCTTAGCACATTATTGAGCACATAGTTCTTAGCACATTGGTGAGTAAGTCTGTTGTATTCATTAACTTCAAAGTTGCTGTAGCAAACGTTGCAACATTAGTCATAACTAATATTACCTGGACTGGAGACCATAATATTTATAAGCAATATTCACAAGGCAACCAAGAATAATGTCTACAGAGACCCATGGCAGTTTAAAAAGTTTTTGAGGTGTTGCATAATATACCGTCAAGATTTGTTTATCTGAATGTATCATTTTCTCTTTGCTTCCATGCACACATATCTGGTACTTATATTCTATTGTTTGCACATAACATCATTTCTGAAACATTATTTATTTATTTATTTGTTTTAATTTCTATACCGCCCTTCTCCAATATAGGACTCAGGGCGGTGCACAGCCAAAGTAAAATCCAGACATAGAAAGATTAAAAAACTGATTAAAATAATTAAATAATTTGGCCATAATTAAAAACAGTTCCAATTTAAAATAGTTTAAAAGTTTGACTCAAGCCAGCCCAGCTAGTTGGAATAAATGGGTTTTCAGGGCCCGACGAAAAATCCGGAGGTCTGTTATTGTACGTAACTCTGGGGGGAGGTTGTTCCAAAGGGTGGGCGCCACCACAGAGAAGGCTCTCCCCCTGGGGGTCGCCAGCCGACATTGTCTGGCGGACGGCACCCTGAGGAGGCCCACTCTGTGCGAGCGTACTGGCCGGTGGGAGGCTATTGGTGGCAGAAGGTGGTCTCGTAGATACCCCGGCCCTAAGCCATGGAGCACTTTAAAGGTGGTCACCAACACCTTGAAGCGCACCCGGAAGACCACCGGAAGCCAGTGCAGCTCGCGCAGGAGAGGTGTCACATGGGAGCGCCTCGTCGCCCCCATAATCCCCCGCGCGGCCGCGTTCTGGACCAGCTGGAGTCTCCGGGTGCACCCCAGGGGGAGCCCCATGTAGAGAGCGTTACAGTAGTCCAGGCGGGAAGTGACGAGTGCTTGAGTGACTGTGCATAGGGAGTCCCGATCTAGAAAGGGGCGTAACTGGCGTATCAGGCGAACCTGATAAAAAGCCCCCCTGGCCACGGCCGTCAAATGATCTTCCAAAGACAGCCGTGCATCCAGGAGGACGCCCAAGTTACGAGCCCTCTCCGTGGGGGCGAGTGATTCACCCCCAATAGCCAGCGATGGCATCAGCTGGCTATATCGGGACGCCGGAAGCCACAGCCACTCGGTCTTGGAGGGGTTGAGTCGGAGCCTGTTTCTCCCCATCCAGGCCCGCACGGCCTCCAGACACTGGGACATCACTTCAAGGGCATCATTGGGGTGGTCTGGGGTGGAGATGTACAGCTGGGTGTCATCAGCGTACAGATGGAACTCCACCCCAAAACCACGGATGATCTCACCCAGCGGCTTTACATAAATGTTGAACAGAAGGGGCGAAAGGATCGACCCTTGTGGCACCCCACAAGCAAGGTGCCTCGGGGTCGACCGTTGCCCCCCTGTCAACACAGATTGCGACCGGTCAGAGAGGTAGGAGGAGAACCACCGCAGCACGGTGCCTCCCACCCCCAACCCCGCCAACCGGTGCAACATGATTCCATGGTCGATGGTATCAAAAGCCGCTGAGAGGTCTAACAGGACCAGGATAGAGGAACAACCCCTGTCCCGGGCCCTCCAGAGATCATCCACCAATGCGACCAATGCCATTTCAGTGCTGTGCCCAGGCCGGAAGCCGGACTGGAGCGGGTCTAGATAGACAGCTTCATCCAGGTACCGGGGAAGCTGTTGCGCCACCACACTCTCAACAACCTTCGCAATGAAGCGAAGGTTGGAGACTGGACGATAGTTAGCCAAAACAGCCGGATCCAGAGAGGGCTTCTTGAGGAGGGGCCTCACAACCGCTTCTTTCAAAGCGGTCAGCAGGATCCCCTCACTCAAAGAAGCGTTAACAATCTTCTGGAGCCAGCCTCGTGTCACCTCCCGGGAAGCCAGTACCAACCAGGAGGGACACGGGTCCAATAAACATGTGGTCGCGTTCAGCCGTCCCAGGATCCTGTCCATGTCCTCGGGAGCCACAGGATCGAACTCCCCCCAGGTAACACTCTCAAGACCTGCCTCAGTCGTCCCATCCGGACATACCCAGTCAGAGGCCAGCCCTTCCCGAATCTGAGCGATTTTGGCATACAGATACTGCACAAAATCCTCAGCACGACCCTGCAAGGGATCATCCCGCACCTCCAGATGAAGGAGGGAGCGGGTCACCCTAAACAGGGCGGCTGGGCGATTATCTGATGACGCGATAAGAGCGGCAAAATAACTCGTTTTCGCTGCTTTTATCGCCACTAGGTAGGTCTTAATATGAGACCTCACCAGTGTTCGGTCAGATTCGGAGCGGCTGGTCCTCCAACTACTCTCCAGGCGTCTTTTCCGGCGCTTCATCTCCCTAAGCTCCTCGGAGAACCAAGGAGCTAGGTGAGTTCGGTGTCGGGTCAGAGGCCGCAAAGGCACGACTCGGTCCAAGGCCCCGGCAGCCGCACTATCCCAGGCGGCCACCAGGTCTTCCACCGAGTCATGAGCCAGAGTCTCAGAAAATGGCCCAAGCTCCATCTGGAACCTATCCGGGTCCATCAGGCGCCTGGGGCGGAACCACCTGGTCGGTCCCGCCTCCCTGCGGCGGGGTGCAGCGGTCAGAAAGTCCAGTCGAAGGAGCGAGTGGTCAGACCATGACAAGGGTTCGATGGCTATATCCCCTATATCAAGACCACTCAACCACTGACCAGAGACAAAAACTAAGTCCAGAGTGTGTCCCCCCGTGTGAGTGGAGTCATGAATTAACTGAGTAAGGTCCATGGCCGTCATGGAAGCCATGAACTCCCGAGCCACCTCAGACGTTTCACCGATAGATGGGAGGTTGAAATCCCCCATGATGACAAGTCTGGGGGTGTCCACCGCCACCTCGGCTATAACGTTAAGCAGCTCAGGCAGGGCCGTTGCCATGTGGCAGGGAGCCAGGTACGTGACCAACAAGCCCATCTGTACTCTACGACCCCACTTCACAAAGAGGGACTCACATCCGGCTATCTGTGGAACAGTGGTCTCCCTTGGATCCAGACCTTCCTTTATAATAACCGCCACCCCCCTGCCCCTGCCCTGAGCCCTCGGCTGATGAAATGCGCGGAAACCTGGTGGGCACATATCCACGAGGGGGACTCCCCCCTCCTGGCCCAACCAGGTCTCCGTAATACCCGCCAGGTCCGCCTCCCCCTCCTGGATAAGATCATGGATGAGGGGGGCTTTATTAACAATGGACCTGGCGTTGCATAACATCAGTCGAAGGCTCTGGCCCTGAGAATCTGGACAACCTGGGGAACAAGAAAAGCATTGGGGACCGGAATGCGCAATCGCTCTGAGATAGCGAGTGCGCATTCCCGGAACATGATATGGTCCCCAGCTTCCGCCATATCTGCCCCTCCCACTCACTATGCTGATGGAACAGCCCTCTTCAAATTGAACTCCACCCCCCTCCCCGACCTCCGGTTCTATGTCCCTAATGTCGTGGCCCTTCGCTAAGGCTGGTCTTGAACCCGGTGGATTTCCCCCAGGACCCACCTTAATCCCCCCCGAACCCCTTAAGATTTTTGTTAAAAACCCGCTAAAAAACCCACTTAAAAAACCCCTCAAACTCTTCTTTGCTGCATGCCATCTCTCGGGGCTCCAACGCCCGTCATCAAGATAGGCCCTCGATAGCGAAGAGGGCCAGACCTGCGAGAGGGGGGAATCTCGCAGGGCACGAAGGTCATTCACCGACTACATCTGAACATCAAGGGGGGTGATAGTCCATGGCCAATAACCAGGGGCCAATTTGATGTTATCACAGTCAAGAGTGTTATAAGTGTTGTAGCAAGACTATAAACTTATAGTATTATATTGTAATTTTGATAGCAGGATATATCTAGGATTTACCTCAGTGATATTTATTTATTTATTCTTTTATTTTATTTATTTAGTAAATTTATATGCCACCCATCTCACTGTCGAACTGGGTAGCTTATAACATTTATGAATTTTGCAAAAGAATAGCAAAGATGGTAGTGACATACTATGTTCAATAAAGTTAATTAAATGGAATCATATGTCCATTTGAATTCACACTACTTACAGTAATAATTGTGGACAGTTTTAAATGCATCCTGAAGCTCAGCATCAATATGAAAATTAGATCATTACACTTCACATCTTAATGTATTAGTTAAAATGGCACAGAAATAGTCACATATATAACTTACAACCTGCAGTAGCTATGGCAGCATCCTTATATGAAGTACAATAATGTATACAAAGTATATTGCACACATTTGTCTTCTTTTATCTGCATTTACTAGAAAGATATGAATCCCAGGGTAAAGAGGGATGTTGTAAAAGTAGTGACTTGTCTATCAGACAGGCAGATATGCACCCATGAGAATTCTTCTGCCTAGCACAAGTACATACACACATACACATTTATTTGTTGGTTTGTTTGATTGATATTTCACATTTCTAAACTGCCCATTTCCCTCAAAGAAGGGCTCTAGGCCCTTACATCCTATCTAATCCAACCCAACCCAACCAGGTCATTAACTATGGTCAGCTTTATTTATTTCTTGCCACAATCAAATGACTGGACTATACATGGAAGAGACCATACCCCGGGATTTGGACTGGAGAGTGGGGAAAGAGATGGTGGATGAATGCTTTTGCAAATTAGGCTGTGCTGTTCTCAAACTCCATTTGTTCAGGTGTTCTCTAAGTACTATGAGAAAAACCTGCAAGAACAACTCATGCATGTTTAGCTATGAATTTTGTGATCATGAAGCTATAGTTGAAGTGTAGCTGTCCTCATAGTCAGCTCTCATGCCTGATTGCCATGGCCTCACTTACCTTTATTCTATTTGAGATGCTATGTAGCTTCTACTTCAACTCAAACTACATGTCTGATATAAATTCTTGCATGTGCCAGAACCTATAATTTGCACTAGATCAAAATTTCCTCACTACTTTGGTGATATAGAGAATGCTATTAATGTGCAAGAAGATCCTAGTCAAGGAGAAGCAACTAGAGTTGCTTTAAAGTTTGCATTATCCACTGTATCAAAGGGGTAATCATACAAAGCCATAGTTTTAACAATAGTTGCCTCAGGTCTAATGCCTTCAAATATTTTCCTTTTTTGTGGCTTCAGCAGCACAATGTCCCTATTACTGCTCTTTGTAGCAGCATCTGTATGACAGCTACATGTGTACTTAAGCATCCACTATGTTAAACTGAAAGATTTATAGTGTCTTGATAGACACTACAGAGTCTGGCTTACAGAGTCCTCAGAGGAACATGATTGCTTTAATGGTTGTGGTCATCAACTGGTATTCTGGGACACCAGTGCCACCAGCTGAGAACTCAGGAGAGAGAAGCTTCTGTTCCTTCTGACCATCAGTATGAGGTTGCTGTCAAAGATATTTCCCTTTGCTATATCAAAGTATTATGAACCCTTCCATCAACACTGGGCCCTCTTTCAGCCTCACAGTGCCAACTGGTGGCATTGCTATTACTACAAGAATAGTGGTCAACTTTAAGAAAAGTACTTTTGTGCAGCTATTATCCTCATGTTTCGCTATCATATTTTGCCCTTACTTTTCCTTTCATTCCTTAATAGCTCCTCTGCCATTCCAGGTCTTTGAGATCTAGGTTTTTAAAAGAAAGACATCCATAAGCTGGAGAATGGAGGTGGGGATGTAACAGTAGCAAAGCTGCAAAAGAAACCTTGATTTAAAACAGTGGAGCTCTGTTAATATATACTAGACAACCTGTGCCCCAATGGGTCATCCTTTCAGAGATATTTCCTTACCTAGTCAGAGAAACAGTGACCACAGGTAGACAAAAATGCAGTAGGTATAGGAGTGACTTTCAACTTCCTACCAGCTCCCCATTTACTTTACTTGTGGTAAGCTGTCAGGCAGCGTTAAAAAATTACTCCTCTTCCTCAGCTGACCTACAAAAGTGCCTGGCATTTTGCAGAGTAGAGAGGAAGAATAAATGGAGTTGTGAACCATGAGGAAAATTGCACCTCTACTCCCCATCCCAGCATGTCCCCAAGACCCCTCCAGGGAGAAAAAGAACTCATCTATCAACCATTGGTGTTCCCAGCCACTCCTACCTCACCAACAGGTGTCTGAGCCTTTCTCTTGCTGTCCACCACTGTTAAGAGATTTCAAACTTCAGCCTTGGTTCCAAAGCAGCCAATCATCAGTCCATTGTCAGGTTTGCTTCCAGCCAATTGGTGCAGGAACCAGAGGAAGGTGGGAAAGAGGGCAAAGGTGTGGCCTTCCCATTTTCCTTGCATCATGCAACCCAGGTTTCTGGGAAGTGTAGTCAGAAATCGCAGTGGTGCTGAAGCAGCCACAGCTTTCCCAAATTTAATTCCCAGAGAAGTCTTGTATCCTCACATTCAGTAGGTTAATGCATTTGAGTTACCTTGGTTCAATAATTGTTGCCCTGCGTTTTCCAATTTCACCAACTGAAGGTTACAGACAAGAGTTTTAGTAGAATACAGATGTTCAACTGAGTAAACAAAATCGTACACACACAAAACTTCTAATTGGAAATATAAATTTTCTGCATATAAACAAACTGGCTCTACTTGGGAGAAGAAGGAAAAACGTATTTTTATTTTTTAAGAGTTGAAAAGTAATAGAAGGATAGGGAAATTTCTCTCCCCTCCCCACTTATATGTCATTTTATTACTTTAGAATAAAAATAAAAGCACCCTAAAAGGCTCCTAAATGGGAAAGGGGATTTCCTGTGGGAGACAGGCAGATACTCTCCATCTGTGGCTGTAATAGTAATCCATTTTGTCAGTTGGTTACAGCAACAGTCCTGGTCCTCTATGGTAGCAAATCACAGGCACTTCAAGCTCTGACCTTTAAAACTTGCTAATTTCTTTCCCCTGAAGACCCCACCCTATCTATGCTTTCCCATTCATCTTAAACAGGATCAATAGAAGCATGGCTGAACCTAGGCTGAAAAGAAGCAACTAAACTTAAAAGAGGACAATTGTTACCCAGAACAGCTTGAATCAGTACAGTTCATTCTAAGAATTGGATAAATTCAGAATATTTTGCTCAACTCTGAAACAAAAAACTGAAAATATAGTGCATTTTATCAAAAAGGATCAAGCCTTTATTATTAATAATACATTTTATTTATAGTGAAATTGTTAATTTGAGGTCAAAAGTAAAACTGAGCATGCAATACAGTATTTCTTTTCATTTTTCATTAACATTTCCGTTTTTTTTTCTTCTTTGAGCTGATTTGAACTTGCAATTGAAACTTCAGCGGGACAATTAGATTTTTGTGATTACCATAGGTATTACTGTTTTGGTCCTTTTGACCCTTATCATAACCTTTCAAATTCAAGTGCTATGCTTTTGAGATGAATCTTATGTCATATTATTTTACTGCAGCTCATCACACGAGGAGGCTGGAGCCTCTCATACGCTCTATGGCCATGGAGTTTGCAAATGGCCTGGATGTGAAAGTATTTGTGAAGATTTTGGACAGTTTTTAAAGTAAGTTGCTTTTGTTTTTGTTTTTTTCAAGTTTGATAGGTTATAAAATTACAAAGATATAAAACTGAGTTGTAAATATGTGGTATTGCTTAGTTGGCAAAATATATCACAAGTAGAACACCGAAGCCTGTTCCACAAATAGAATTGTTCCCTTTTCTTTTATCTAAAATAATTCTTTAAAAATTTAGTAGCATGGTTTTTAACTTACCTCTTTGCAGAAATTTTCCTAGAAAATAACTTGTACTCTCTACAAGAGATAGAACAGCTATGGGCCTGTGGGCCTCAGGCGGTGTTCTAGATGTGGATGGGAATGGGATTCAGTACTATAGATGATATCTTGGTGGAAGAAGTAAGGGTGCTTAATTAGCATTTACAATCATTATTCTTATTATGAAACTGAATTTATTCATCAGTTCTTAAACGTAGTTTTCAAAGAAATCTTTATTATCGGAACACTCCATTATTAAATTTCTAAAAAAGGTTGTAAATGACCACACACAGAAAGGGGTTGAGGAAATATGTGGTAACTTTATTGCCTTACATAGTGATATTATATAGTTTGTTACTTTCAAGTTACAGTGTACTTGGCAGCATATCATTGGCTCACAGAATCTTCCAGGTAACTTAAATCATAGGTTAATCATTACTGCTTTGCTTAAGCACTTATAATGTTTAGCTATAATTAAAATCTAACACACATCCCACTTCCTCTCCTCCAGTTCCTCTTATTTACAGGGTCTTATCCTGTAATGCCATTTCCTGGCACCTACATGCAAGTAACCTTCCTTATCTGAGGTTTGCCATCCAAGATAGGAAAATTCCTGCACATATGCAGACTCCTACAAAAGGTGTTTGAAAGGTCCCTCCCAAAATTAAGTTGGCCATCACAGCAGCACAATCAAAATTTTGCCCTTTTGTTAAGGTGACCAGATTTTAACACTGGTAAAGAGGGACATTGTGGGCATGGCTTATTTTGTGGGCGTGGCTAGCTGGTCATGTGACTGGGTGGGCGTGGCTAGCTGGTCATGTGACTGGGTGGGCGTGGCTAGCTGGTCATGTGACCGGGTGGCCATGGCTATGCGTATAGGGTAAGGTGAACAGATTTTAACATTGGTAAGAAGGACACCATTGTGGGCGTGACTTATTGTATGGGCATGGCTTGGAGGCCATGTGACTGGGTGGGCGTGGCTAGCTGGTCATGTGACCGGGTGGCCATGGCTATGTGTATAGGGACTACTCAGAGGGCTGAAAAGTCATTTCTGACAGGTCCTCACACTTTTGACTGGTCCTCACACTTATGACCATCCTCACATTTATGCCCGTGCAGTATTCTTAACAACCATGTCACTCATTTCACAACTGCTTCTCTTCACCATGATGACAAGATAGGGCAAAAATGTAAAATGTGAGGACAGTCGTAAGTTCAAGGACTGGTCAAAAGTGCGAGGACCGGTCAAAAATAACTTTTTCAGCCCTCTGAGTAGTCCATATGCACAAAAGGACTAACCAGAGGGCTGAAAAAAGTCATTTCTGACAGGTCCTCGCACTTTTGACTGGTCCTCACACTTATCACCATCCTCACATTTATGCCTGTGCAGCATTCTTAACAACCATGTCACTCATTTCACAACTGCTTCTCTTCACCATGATGACAAGATAGGGCAAGAATGTAAAATGTGAGGACAGTCATAAATTCGAGGACTGGTCAAAAGTGTGAGGACCAGTCAAAAATAACTTTTTCAGCCCTCTGAGTAGTCCATATGCATTAAAGGATACAGCAATAGAGAGGGATGAAGGAATGGAAATTAGAGTAGGAGTGAGGGTAAGAGAGGGAGGAAGAGAGGAGGAGAAGGAGAAAGGAAGAGGAAGTAGGGAGGAGAAAAAGAGGGTGGGGGGAAGAGAAAGTAAGAAGGAAAGAAAAGAGAGTGGTGGTAGGTTTGAGGAGAAAGATTGCTGTACAATAAAAAAGATGAAAGGGAAGAAAGCCAACCCCAAGCAAATATAAAGATATTAAGATTAAGAATGAATTGTTAAACTTTAAAGAATAAAAGAGAACAAATATGAATAAATAGCAATAATTAGAAACACACATACAAACATGCAATGTATTTTCTTTGAACAGAATATTTGGCTGGTTCACAAATTTAAACAGCGTTTAGTCATTTCAATTAAATTTACAATTTCTATATTTCCTTTTTGCCATATTTATTCCTCATCTATTTTTTTAAAAAAAACAATATTACCCTTCATCCTCATCTCTAATCTTAATCAAATTCAATTTTTCCCTTCTATTCTATATTATACCCCTTCCCATTGTCATCTATTTTTATATCCATCCTCACATTGGTTAATTATGTAATTATGTAATACAGTTGTTTAATACAAATTCAACATTTTAATATAAATCAATTAGTTATATAACTATCTTTTTTGTATATTAATCAATATGAACATGAATATTCCAATTATTTCCATGCAATCCAATTTCTTACAAATCAATTAATTATATTTACCAATAATAATAAACCAAATAATTTCCCCCATATATTCCTCCAAACCACAACTTAACCATTTCTGCTTTCAACACAATATACAATTATTAATAGTATCTCAATTATTACAATTCCCTAGTTAAATAGAGCTTTTTTTCTTTTGTGTTTTAAATTCTTGAACTCTCCTCTTTTGCCCAAAATTTCCCATTGTTTGCAGTTTTGTACCTACCTTTTTTGGTGAGGAAAAAGAAAAAGAAAAAGAAAGAAATCTCTCTCTGCCTCATTTTGTCATGTTGCAGGTTTAGTTTCGCTTTCGCTTTTGTTTTCAGTATAGCTGGGGGGGGGGGGGAAATCTGCTCCAGGAACTTTTTGCAGCTTTTTGCAGCTAATTAACCTAGCGGAAGCTGTTAACAGGGGCTGTTTTTTCTATTTTTGCAGGCATGGGTCTATTCATTTTTTTTTAAACACTGATCAGCTGTAGGTCGGCCCTTTGAAGCCCCGCGGCAAGAGTTTAAAGAGTTTTTTTTCCCTCTAGCCATCAGCGGGGATTCAGGAGGCAGAATGAAAAATCGGGACTTTTTTAAAACACCGCGGGACGCGGGACAAATTGCTCAAAAGCGGGACTGTCCCGCCAAAAGCGGGACGTCTGGTCACCTTACCTTTTGTACATGTGTTGATATCACACATCCATGCAAAGGAACAGGGCTTTGGTAATTCTGCAACAGCTAACTTTTGTTTTCTTGGCTTGCAAATACTGCTGGGAGCTCCAGCACCTTTATATAGTAGAACTCAACTACCAAAGCTCCTATTTATTTTACTCTGAGACAACAACCTGCATGGAACTAGGCTTCATGAGAGTACTACTTCTTAATCTTGAATGCAGAGCCCTTACTCACAGGCATTCCTCTTTTGCTTTGGAAGACTGGGAGCATAAGAGAAATACATTCAGTTTTAATTTCTACGCCAATTTCCACAAGGAAATGTTGCAATACTATGTTCAATCCAACAAATGTGAAGGGGTAGCAAAAACCATGACCAAAATACCACAGATTTTGCTACATATATTGAATACAAATATTTTGTAAGAATATTCTCCCACATTCTGGGTAAAAGTCAGTTAGTAGAAAATTTATAAGTTGACTGCCCACTATTCCTTAGAATCATCCCTTACTGGTAAAAATGCCAAAAAATGTAAGTGTAGCTAGAACATATGAGCATAATTCCAAACATTTAATAATGTGTTTAAGAAGATAAAATATGCATTAGATAATTACAGTTTCTCTATCATCCCACCACATTATCATGTTTTTATATTGACCCTTTGTTTAATTTTATATCCTGTCATCAGTGGTGGGATTCAATTTTTTTAACAACCAGTTCTGTGGGCGTGGCTTAGTTGGGGGTGTGGCTTGGTGGTCGTGTGACCAGGTGGGCATGGCTAGCAGGTCATGTGACTGGGTGGGCATGGCTATGTGTATAGGGACTACTCAGAGGGCTGAAAAAAGTCATTTCTGACAGGCCCTCGCACTTTTGACCATCCTCACATTTATGCCCGTTGCGGCATTCTTAACAACTGTGTCAGTCATATCACCACTACTTCTCTTCACCACGGTGACAAGATAGGGCGCAAAACGTAAAATGTGAGGACAGTCGTAAGTTCAAGGACTGGTCAAAAGTGCGAGGACAGGTCAAAAATAACTTTTTCAGCCCTCTGACTAGTCAATATGCACATAGGGACTACTCAGAGGGCTGAAAAAAGTCATTTCTGACTGGTCCTCGCATTTTTGACCGGTCCTCACACTTATGACCATCCTCACATTTATGCCCGTTGCAGCATTCTTAACAGCCATGTCAGTCATATCACCACTACTTCTCTTCACCACGGTGACAAGATAGGGCGCAAAACGTAAAATGTGAGGACAGTCGTAAGTTCAAGGACTGGTCAAAAGTGCGAGGACAGGTCAAAAATAACTTTTTCAGCCCTCTGACTAGTCAATATGCACATAGGGACTACTCAGAGGGCTGAAAAAAGTCATTTCTAACTGGTCCTCACATTTTTGTCCGGTCCTCGCACTTATGACCATCCTCACATTTATGCCCGTTGCGGCATTCTTAACAGCCATGTCAGTCATATCACCACCACTTCTCTTCACCACGGTGACAAGATAGGGCGCAAAACGTAAAATGTGAGGACAGTCGTAAGTTCAAGGACTGGTCAAAAGTGCGAGGACAGGTCAAAAATAACTTTTTCAGCCCTCTGACTAGTCAATATGCACATTGGGACTACTCAGAGGGCTGAAAAAAGTCATTTCTGACTGGTCCTCGCATTTTTGACCGGTCCTCGCACTTATGACCATCCTCACATTTATGCCCATTGCGGCATTCTTAACAACCGTGTCAGTCATTTCACCACTACTTCTCTTCACCATGGTGACAAGATAGGGCGCAAAACATAAAATGTGAGGACAGTCGTAAGTTCAAGGACTGGTCAAAAGTGCGAGGACCGGTCAAAAATAACTTTTTCAGCCCTCTGAGTAGTCCATATGCACATAGGGACTACCCAGAGGGCTGAAAAAAGTCGTTTCTGACAGGTCCTCACACTTTTGATCGGTTATCATTTATGCCCATTGCAGCATTTTTAATTAAATTAATTAAATAAAAATGACCTGCTGGAGCAGTCAGAGGCAGTCTGAGGCGGGCATTCGGGCTGGTTGCAGGGCAAGGTGATACAACCGGGGTAGGTAGGCCACTGCTGCCCAGATGGGAGACAGGTGCAGGCCTACAGGGCTGGCTGCAGGGTGAAACGATTGGATGGGGTAGGTCAGGGGTCTGCAACCTTAAATACTCAACCTTAAACACATGTAAACACTTAAACACTTAAACACAACCTTAAACCTGGTTGGGCACCCATATCACTTACTCCCACCCAGGTTTTGTGGCTCCCAGTATTTTCTTTTAAACAGGTATCTCTGGATGTCTCATCTCTCTCATCTTTCTTTCTCCCCTTCATCTCTCTTTCTCTCCTCTCCTTTCTCTCCTTCATCTCTCTTTCTTCCCTTCATCTCTTTTTTCCCCTTCTCTCCTTCATTTCTCTTTCTCCCCCCATTTCTCTCCTTCATTTCTCTTTCTCTCCATCTCTTTCTCCTCCCCTGTTTGGGCAGCGGCAGCAGTGAACCTACCGCACCATCGGGTCGCCCCTCGGCTTGGAGGCGGCAGCTTAAGCCTGCGCCCCACTGTGTGTGCGCCCACCCAGCTGCGACTGCAGTCGGCTTTTGTTGTTCTTACTGAGCTTTGCAATGGGGCAGACGGCGCTCCTCCTCCTCCTGGAGCCCATTACGATGCGGAGCTTTGGCTGCAGCCTGGGCACCCAGTGTTCCAGGGCGGAGAAAAGTTGTGGGTCTCCCCCAGCAACTGGATGGGCTAGGGAAGAGGTGGGCAATTGTGGCTCTTTTACAACCTGTGGACTTCAACTCCCAGAATTCCTGAGACAGCCAAGCTGTTTCAGGAATTCTGGAAGTTGAAGTCCACAGGCTATAAAAGAGCAACAATTGCCCACCCCTGGCTAGGGTAGGTTGGCGCAGCACGGGTGGGAGGCAGGGCGGGGTGAGGGGCAGGTGAGCCAGCAATTTAACAAACGGTTCGGCCGAACCCCCTAGAACCGGCAGAATCCCACCACTGCCTGTCATACTACGAAGTATAGAATGAAAATCCAGCATATTTGTTTGCATTTAGCATGAATGGGTGGAGTGTATGTTTAAAATTAGGAGAAACATTAGAGAAAAGTAAACTTCTGAGCAAAGTATCTAACAAATTTATAACGTTTGTGTAATTACAAACTTTATAAAATTATATTTTCTTTCTTATATTTTCTTTCTGTGTACTGTGAAAGGACTGAACACAAATGGAGTTAGTTTGCTAAAACAGTCATGCAGAGCTTTAGTGAACAAAGAATCCTAATGAAAAGTTATACATAGGTTTATATAGATGAGTAACTTCACAAGCTGATGCTCTTATGTTGTCATGGTGCAACTAACAGAGTCAATGAACTGCTTCATGCTTCATCAACAATTAAGTTAATTAGTTCATTTGAAATTGCACTGCTTTGTTGCCATGATGTTGGAAGAAATGTTAGAAAGCCCTATGTTACAAATGACATAAAGCCAATGGAGGATAGACTGAGCGGTTTAACAGCAGAGCATAGAGGTACAGCTCATAATGGCTTTAGAAACAAATGTTATTTTCATATTCCTGCGAGTTTACATACATATATTTCTTAATATATTTTAAGGCAAATTATGTTTGCCATTCTTTTAAAATTTACCCTTTTTATGTGTGTGGAAAAGATTTAGTTATATTTTAAAGAGTAATTCTAGAACAGTACTTTAGGAGAATATTATGATCTGTAATATTTCTGTTTATAGATTAAAGAAGTTATACTGTTTGCCTCTGGGATTTAATTAAGCTGCTGAAAATTATTCCAGTTGAAAGTAACCCATATACTGCATATATTGTTCTAAACATAATTGATAAAAGAGTTGTAACTGGCTTAGCTCCATTTTTTTTCTTATCCCAAAAAACTAATTTGTATAAATACTTCTCAGAGTGTAATTTTATATTAATGTTTGGCTTGCTCCTTTCACAATTACTTTGTCATTTGCTTTTACAATTATTTTGTAAGACTCTGGATTAATAATTATAATATATTAAAATAGGTTTTAGATAAACTGTTCCTTCTTGTTTAACACTGTTGCTTATTATCAGAAGAAATTGTCACCCCTGACATCAGTTTCTGCCTTCTGAAATAGGTTGGTCAAATGTACAGTATATGTCATTTCCATGTGCTATATCAATGCTTAATTTTCTATCATTGTCATATACCTTGATCTACAAAGTCCAAGAGCTCTTGTGGACTGTATACAACCTAGAAATCATAGGATTCATTGTGGTCCCAAATAAAAGCCTCAAGTACATTATTGTGCTTTTCTTAGATTTAAACCCATAATTAAAAAGACATAAAATTCACCTTTCTTTTTGAAATGGTGATATGTTTTACAGTCATCTGAATCTGCTTGTATTTGCGCTTAGTCTCTTTCCCTGCAAAGACCCATTTTAATTTTAAAAAACACTTTTATATCAATTCAGTTTTAATTTAAATGCAAAAGGACAAGTTAAATTTTCTCCAATCCATTAACTATATAGGGCATTACATGTCTAATGGTAGCATTTTTCAAAGACTTGTTCCTATGTACTCTTTGTAAGAATGCAGTGTTGCGGCATGATAGTTATTAATAGATCTAATGCAGGTATATTGTTCTGAAATAAAATATTCATGAAGAATGCTGTCCAAATCTAGTTTTTGTTTTCAGAAATATCCTAATAGACTGAAGATACTTCTAACGTGTATAATAAGCTTAACTTTAAAAAAAAGACCTGTTTAAATGGATGGTTTTATGCTTGGTTTATTATATTGTGTGTGTATGTGTATTGTTCTTAAAAACAGGTTTAGTTTTGTTTATAATTAGAAAAAAAATTGTTGTACTAAGTCATTTCAAAGAGGCTTCCCTTTTAAAAATTGTAGTTTTATTTCTTATATTTAATGCAAGATTTGGAGTAAAGAAAAATTTTCAGAATATGATTTATAGCTAAAGTTTAAAAATATAAAACATAAAAATTTCATTTTTCTTGTCCTCTGACCAAAGCACTTTTTACTACACTGAAATGCTTAGGTTATTTCTCCCCAAGAATTCTGAGATCAATAATGTTTGTCCATTATTTTCAATATAGTTAGTTACCTTAAATAGGTCACATTATTTGGTAGGCTGTAAAACCCAGTGTCAAGGCTCCGACTAATGAACCCAAGCAAATCAGAAGTCTGAGACTTGGCTCTTTCTCAAAGATCTTCTTTAATGTGTACATCATATCAGCAGAGCTTCAATGGAAAACCAAATCTAAATCTTTCCCGCAATTTCAGTATAATTAAACTAGGAAATAACCCCATCCCCAAGTGTCACAGTTGGGACACCCACGTTGGCCAATTGGGTTCATTGGCAGGCTCTTCAGTCACTCCTTCCCCAACCTTATCTGTTGCCAGTAGATACGGCTTTGGTTCTCAGGAGAACATTCTTTGTTGTATCTAGTAATGCATTCCAACCTCCTTCCTCCCTTCCTCCTCTATGTGGCAACTGCAGAACAGAAAGATGGCTGCGGCCAAGTTCAGTTCAAAGTTGACACTCAGAGACACAGCATATGTCAGAAATTTAGAAAATTCTATATGTTTGATATATCTAATAGTTACCTGGATTTCTGCAGCCCATATATTACCCCCAGGGATACGAATGATCCCAGATCTTCGTACTTTCCGTCGTGCACTTAAGACCTTTCTATTTCACCAAGCCGGGCTGGCATAAATCTCTTCTAATTTTCCTAAATCTTTATGTTGAAAATTCTTAACCGATGAACCAAATTGGCTTAATCATATTATATTCACATTTTATATGTATGTTATTTTAACTGTTCACCGCCCTGAGTCCTTCGGGAGAAGGGCGGTATAGAAATTGAATGAATGAATGAATGAATGAATGAATGAATGAATGAATGAATAAATAAATAAATAAATAAATAAATAAATGTTTTTATCATATTGTAAACCACCAGAATTGCTTTGGGTAGTGAGATGGGCAGCTTATAAATTGTGGTTAAGGTACAAGGCTAGAAAGCAAGAGACCATGAGTCCAAGTCTTGCCTTAGCCATGAAAGCCAATTAGATGGCTCTGGGCCACTCACTCTCTTTCAATCCAGTTCATTTCAAAGGGTTGTTACTGTGGGGAAAATAGGAGGAGGAAGGTATATGTTTGCCATCCTGAATTATTTTTAAAGATAAAAAGGCAGGATATATATAAATACATACTCATATGTTATATACAAGGCGGCAAATTGTTATAATCATTTATTATAACATACATAAGAAAATGTAACTCATACATAAGAAAATGTGGTTGATTTTTAGGTTTTTGATGTGTAAAGTTACATTTACTTATGTGCTCAGGATTTTTTCCAAGAAAAACCATTCTGCAAAGCAGAATTTGAGGTTAGATCAAGAAAGAACCTTGCAGAACTGCAGAAAGAACAATGATTGAATGGAATATTGTTTAATGAAAAGTGATTCAAAGACTGCCAAAACTGTTTAAGAATTCTTTTGGAATTTTACTATAAAATGAGTGTTGACAGAAACTAACCATTTTGCTGGTCAGCAAGCAAGGAAGCTCAAAGATCACTAAAAGAATTTAATAGTAGTTCTTCATTACTTATAAATGTCAGAATGTAATAATATATGTCAAAACTTTGGTGTATTTTGTCTGCAAAACTAATTATCATTCCATTGGTCCTAAGTCACTTTGAGTGTAGATGGATTTGGCTTTTAGAAGTTTAAATCAAAGGGTTTACACTATAGCATTCCAGTCAGCAGACACAAGAATTCCTTAACTAGCAAAACAAAACATGATCTACAGTACAAAGACAGGCAAATGTTTTTTGTATAGAGGCAGAATTGTTAATGTTGAGAAAAAGTCATGCTGTAAAAAAGATAGGGCAGCTTACCAACACGAAAGATTTCAAGGCCTTCTAAGTATAGTAATTTAATTCAGTTGGAATTTAATTAGGCATCAGACTTATTTTTAGTATTAATTCATATATTTAATATGTATGTATGTATGTATGTATGTATGTATGTATGTATGTATGTCTTTGGTTATTCGGGTCTTCTCCCACGTAAAATTGGAAGTGTCTTGGCGACGTTTCGACGAAGTCTCATTCGTCATCTTCAGGCTGGTGTTCTCGGCTTCGTGCTTCCAGGAGCAATGTGAGATCGCAGCTGTCTCTTCCTTTTAACTGCTAGTGGGGGTGTGAGCTGATTGGGTGGGAACTTGGCTGTGTTCTGATTGGGTGGAGGTGTGTTCTGATTGGTTAGGGGCTTGGCTGTGCTCTGATTGGCTGGGGGGTTGGTTGTGCTCTGATTGGCTGGGGGTGTGTTCTGTTTGGGTGGGGGCTTGGTTGTGCTCAGCTTAGTCTGAGTTGCAGGGGGATTTGAGCTGGTGAGCTGCGTTGTTGTTGTTTGGCTTCGTGTTTGTGGCCGTGCGAGCTCTTCATGGTGGGTGTCAGTCTGCTTCATGTATGGATGACTGACACCCACCATGAAGAGCTCGCACGGCCACAAACACGAAGCCAAACAACAACAACGCAGCTCACCAGCTCAAATTCCCCTGCAACTCAGACTAAGCTGAGCACAACCAAGCCCCCACCCATACAGAACACACCCCCAGCCAATCAGAGCACAACCAACCCCCCAGCCAATCAGAGCACAGCCAAGCCCCTAACCAATCAGAACACACCTCCACCCAATCAGAACACAGCCAAGTTCCCACCCAATCAGCTCACACCCCCACTAGCAGTTAAAAGGAAGAGACAGCTGCGATCTCACATTGCTCCTGGAAGCACGAAGCCGAGAACACCAGCCTGAAGATGACGAATGAGACTTCGTCGAAACGTCGCCAAGACACTTCCAATTTTACGTGGGAGAAGACCCGAATAACCAAAGACCTACATACAAACACCCGCGAAAACCTGAGAAAATATATATATATATATATATATATATATATATATATATATATATATATATATATATATATATATATATATGTCTTTTTCTGTTTTTCGTAGGCTTTTATGTGCATATTCTTTCTAGCCAGGTTTTACCTACGTAAGCTAGGTTGTTCTGCAGCTCTGACTGTGTGAAATCTCATTCACCAACCTCAGAGCTCCTCCTCTGCTGACAAACTGCAACTCTGCGTTGCTCTCTGGGAGTCTCCCAGAGAGCAACGCAGAGTTGCAGTTTGTCAGCAGAGGAGGAGCTCTGAGGTTGGTGAATGAGATTTCACACAGTCAGAGCTGCAGAACAACCTAGCTTACGTAGGTAAAACCTGGCTAGAAAGAATATGCATATATATATATATATATATATATATATATATATATATATATATATATGTGTGTGTGTGTGTGTGTGTGTGTGTGTGTGTGTGTGTGTGTGTGTGTTTCTTCTAGCCAGGTTTTCCCTACGTAGCCAAGGTTTTTTTTTTTTGTAGCTCCAGCTCAGTAGAATCACATCTACTCGGTTCTGGGCTTTTTTCCTTTCTAACAGCTAGCAAGCTCTAACTGCTAGGTGGGAGACCTAAATAGATCCATTTCTAGCTCGTTTGCTGTCATCAGTAGGCCACACCCATATCTTATGTATCCTCCCTGTAAAGGTACAGTATCAATTTTCTTACTTCTTCGTAGGGTTTATGTGTGTTTTTCTTCTAGCCAGGTTTTCCCTACGTAGCCAAGGTTTTTTTGAAAATTTAGGTTTTTTTAAGAAAATTGATATATATATATATATATACACATACACACACACACACACACACACACATATATATATACGTTTTTCTTCTAGCCAGGTTTTCCCTACGTAGCCAAGGTTTTTTTGTAGCTCCCACCTAGCAGTTAGAGCTTGCTAGGTGTTAGAAAGGAAAAAAGCCCAGAACCGAGTAGATGTGATTCTACTGAGCTGGAGCTACAAAAAACCCTTGGCTACGTAGGGAAAACCTGGCTAGAAGAAAAACACACATAAACCCTACGAAGAAGTAAGAAAATTGATATATATACATATACATATACATATATTAAAAATTGTCCTAAAGATGCGAGTTCCAGGTATAGTTATAGAAGAGGCGATAGACATCACGATCTCCGGAACGTTTAAAAGTTTAAAAAATTTTATTTTAAAACTTGTGCTAAGCTTTCGTCGGCCCCTACCGACTTCATCAGAGTATAAAATCCCTATTGAGGAGCTGCTTGCTGATCAATTTGGGCACCAGGAAAGACTTAAGGAGGACCAATCACTAAGACTGAATGGAGATCGGGGACAAATCTCCTCCTTTAGGCATGGAGAGTGGCCCAATGAAGGTGTGATAGACCCTGGTAGAGGGCAAGAGAGTAGGTTAGGGAAACAGCAGAATGAGGAAGATAGGGGGGATAAGGAAGAACAACGCAGACCCGTCACAAGATCATGGGTAAAACAAATGGGTTTAGAGGAGGCAACGTGCGTGCCTAAAAGGGAAAGGCATAACAATGAGGGAGAGAGAGCCGGGAGAAATACCTTCAAAGCAATGCCTGATAACCCTGCGTTACCCCCCAGGGAGAGAAAGAGGCAACACACAATGGGGAAGGAGGCAGGGGAAAGTGCATCGTCATCCGTCAGCATGACTAAAGCAGAAAAAAAGATAATTACAGGGGGAAGGCAAGGATGTGGGCCTGTTACACGTGCAATGACCAAATTGATCAGCATTACATAAAAGCAAGCAGCTCCTCAATGGGGATTTTATACTCTGAAGTCGGTAGGGGTCGACGAAAGCTTAGCACAAGTTTTAAAATAAAAAAATTAAAACTTTTAAACGTTCCGGAGATCGTGATGTTTATCGCCTCTTTTATATATAGATAGATAGATAGATAGATAGATAGATAGATAGATAGATAGATAGATAGTCTTCTTAAATTTTCGCGGGTGTGTATATGCAAAAAAATAAAATCTCGGGTGTTTTCCCACGTCATGTTAAATAAGTTAGTTAAAATGTTTAAAATTCTGTTTAAAATCCTAGCTTAAAATCTTCCAAAAATCCTTACAGAGCATTCTGCAAGGTCCTTTAAAACCTTAGCTAAAATCCTACCAGTATCTTAAAAGTTTTTCTTTCTAGCAACGTTTCGACAGGCTCACAACCCTGTCATCTTCAGGCTCTTGTTTAGTTTAGAAGCTATGGGTGTGTTGCGAGGTCAGAGCTGTCACTTTTCTATGTTTGCTGCTGTTGATGTATGCTGGTTACCCTGTAACTCTGTGTCCTGATTGGAGGACAGCAGTTTTTCTTCCTGCTTCCTCATCCTGGCTCCTTGGCTACGTGTTACAGGCCTAGCTTTCTCAGGTTCTCTATTATTATCTGTCTGCTGTAGAGGGAAAAGGATTCTGGTAGGCATCCCAGCACCCTTGATTGTTAGTTGAGTCAATATCAATATAAAGGCAACAGAAGAATAAGTGCACGCATTGAAGAACACAAGAACTCAGTCAGAAAAGAGGAACCAACTTTTTCTCTGGTCCAATACCTCAAAGCCACAGGACATGATATGACTTTAAAAAGACCAGAACTATCGCCAAAACTGAACACTTTAACAACAGAATAATCAGAGAAGCCATCGAGATAGAAAAACGTCCACACAGCATGAATAAACGAGATGATACCTCCCACCTACCAGCCATTTGGAAACCCGCCCTTATTGACAAATGAGTCCCTAACACAAAGAATGACACCAGACCCACACTCACGAGAGCCATACAGGATGTAACCACCACACATCCACGCAGAAAACAGACTCAAACCCACACTGATGATGAAGCACGACCACGGACCAGAAGCCAGACCACAGCTGCATCATTAGCCACTTTAAACCCCTCCAATCCATACATGAAGCAGACTGACACCCACCATGAAGAGGTAGCACGGCCACAAACATGAAGCCAAACAACAGCAACACAGCTCACCAGCTCAAATCCCCCTGCTACTCAGACTAACCTGAGCACAACCAAGCCCCCACCCAAACAGAACACACACCCATCCAATCAGAGCACAGCCAACCCCCCCAACCAATCAGAACACACCTCCACCCAATCAGAACACAGCCAAGCTCCCACCCAATCAGTTCACACCCCCACTGGCAGTTAAAAGGAAGAAACAGCTGCGATCACATACATTGCTCCTAGAAGCACGAAGCCGAAAACACCAGCCTGAAGATGACGAATGAGACTTCGTCGAAACGTTGCCAAGACACCTCCAATCTTACGCGGGAGAAAATCCGAATAACCAAAGACCTACATACAAACACCTGCGAAAACCTCAGAAAACATATCTATCTATCTATCTATCTATCTATCTATCTATCTATCTATGTCTTCTTAAGTTTTCGCGGGTGTGCATATGCAAAAAATTAAAATCTCGGGTGTTTTCCCGCGTCATTATAAATAAGTTGGTTAAAATATTTAAAATCCTGGTTAAAATCCCAGCTTAAAATCTTCTAAAAATCCTTACAGAGCCCTCTGCAAGGTCCTTTAAAACCTCAGCTAAAATCCTACCAGTGACTTTAAAGTTCTTAAAGCAACGTTTCGACAGGTTCACACCCTGTCATCTTCAGGCTCTGTTTCATGTAGAAGCTATGGGTTCTCTGTTGCGGGGCCGGAGCTGTCGCTTATCTATATTTGCTGCTGCTGACGTATGCTGGCTACCATAATCCTTTCCCCTCTACAGCAGACAGATAATAATAGAGAATCTGAGAAAGCTGGGCCTGTAACACGAAGCCAAGCAGCTAAGAGGAGGAAGCAGGAAGAAAAACTGTTGTCCTCCAATCAGAACACAGAGTTGCAGGCTAACCAGCATACGTCAGCAGCAGCAAATATAGATAAGCGACAGCTCCGGCCCTGCAACAGAGAACCCATAGCTTCTACATGAAACAGAGTCTGAAGATGACAGGGTGTGAGCCTGTCGAAACGTTGCTTTAAGAAAACCTTTTAAAGTCACTGGTAGGATTTTAGCTGAGGTTTTAAAGGACCTTGCAGAGTGCTCTGTAAGGATTTTTAGAAGATTTTAAGCTGGGATTTTAACCAGGATTTTAAATATTTTAACCAACTTATTTATAATGACGCGGGAAAACACCTGAGTTCAGTGAAATCACAATTCACTAGTTTCTGGGCTTTTTTTCTTCTGGCTGCCAGCAAAACTTTTGCTGCCTTATATATTATATATATAAGGCAGCAAATATTTCGGCCTTATAAGGCCGAAATAGATCTATCTTAGTCTCCCAATGGGCAGCAAAGAGTCTGCTGGCTGCCAGAAGAAAAAAAGCCCAGAAACTAGTGAATTGTGATTTCACTGAACTAGGGCTGCATAATATCTTGGTTTATGTTGTAGCGCGGGAATAACGAGAGGCACAAGCAGGCTAGTGACAACAGCTCTTTAATTCAGGGTGAGACTTCAGCAAAGGAACACAGGCAACAGCCCTCTTTATATACTTTTCAGGGCAACCGTTAACCAATCACAATTCACAGGGCATTTGAATTTCCCGCACAAAATAGATACATACATAACACCCCTCCACTCCCAGAAGGCACTTATCCTATCTATTTACATATTTACATACAAAATCACACAGGTGACCAGGGCGTGTCTTTACTCTGGTTGACCTGCGCAGTTCAGTTGCTGGAGAGGCGTCGAACCGGTCAGAGGGACCTCCTGTCTCTCCTGGCTCCGCCAATGGAACCTCCTGGATTTCTCCAGAGGCGTGGTTATCCCCGGCTGGGAGTGTCGACTCGCTGGGGCGGCGCTGGAACTCTGGCTTGCCTGATAAATATTCCGGCTTACTCAGGCTTGAGATAGCTGTTTCAGGGAAACTTTGGAATTTAGGATTTACCGTGTTGGGGTTTTCGTAATGCAAACGTTTACGCAATTGGTCTATGTGCCTTCTCTAAATTTTACCATGCCCTACATCTACCGTGTATGATTTTGGACCAGTGATTCCTACGATAATTCCCTCAATCCACAGTGGGCCGTTGGCATAGTTTCTGGTGAATACCAGGGTTCCGATTTGGAATTGTCTTAATCCTCCCCATTCCCCCTTGTAATTATCTGAGGAGTAATTGGGGTGTAAACGATCGAGAATGCACCTGAGCTTTCAGCCCATTAAGAGCTCGGCTGGACTGTGCCCCATGGAAGGGCACGGGGTTGCATGTTGTATTGCTAAGAATTGATCTATCCTAGCTTGCCAATCTCCTGCATTGAGCCGGGACAGAGCTTCCTTGGCTGTTCGTACAAATCTCTCTGCAAGGCCATTCGAAGCCGGATGAAAGGGAGCAGATAATGCGTGTCGTATGCCTAACTTGGCCAGATATCCCTCGAATTGGGTAGCTGTGAATTGGGGCCCATTATCTGAAACCGGGGTGTCTGGCAGTCCATGAGTTGCAAAAAGTTTCCTGAAGACTTTAATTACGGCCTCAGAAGTTGTCAAGGGCATCAAAGCGATCTCTAGCCACTTGGAAAAGGCATCTACTATTATGAGGAAATTCTGGCCATGGAACGGGCCTGCAAAATCGATATGGATCCTCCCCCATGGTCTCTTTGGTTTTTCCCATTCCCTAATAGGAGCTATAGGGGGATCCGGGCAGGACTCCTGGCAGGGCCTGCACTTCCCCACCCACTCAGTGACATCCTGGTCGAGATGTGGCCACCACACATAGCTTCGAGCTAGGCCTTTCATTCGAACAATACCAGGGTGGCCTTCATGCAGCATTTCCAAAACTCTATGCCTTAACCGAGAAGGAATGACCACCCTGTCTCCCCACAGTAAGCAACACCCCCAACACTGACAGTTCATTTTTCTTATTAAAATACAATTGAAAATCCCCACTGTCCACCTTGGTAGGCCAACCCCGCATTACCCAGCCCATTACAGTGTGCAATACAGAGTCTTTGGCAGAAGCTTTCGCCACTTCGCCAGAAGAAATGGGGCCCGGGGACACAACATCAATCAGTAGCACCGGGCCTTCCGGAGTCGGGTTTACTAATATTTCGGGCAAGGGGCATCGGCTGAGGGCTTCAGCATGGCCCAGGATTCGGCCCGGTCGGTGGAGCAGTTTGTATGAATAGGCAGCCAGGAAAATGGACCATCTAGTCATCCGGGGGGAGAGTGCAGCTGGGGTCAGTTTGTCACCAGCCAAAAGTCCCAAAAGAGACTGATGGTCTGTAATAAGTTCAAAAGTCCGGCCAAACAAATACTCGTGAAATTTTTTGACCCCAGCTACAACCGCTAATGCCTCCCTGTCCAGCTGGCTGTAATTTCTTTCTGCACTAGACAAAGTGCGAGAGTAATATGCAATGGGTGCCTCCAACCCATTTGGTAGTCTATGGCTCAACACAGCGCCCACACCAAAAGAGGACGCGTTGCACACAAGTACGAGCGGCAATTCAGAGTTGTACTGTATTAAGAAACTGTCCTCGGACAAAAGTCTTTTAACTGCCCTAAATGTAGCCGCTTCTGGTTTGCCACACACCCAGGGAACGTTTTTTCCTAAGAGTCTATGCAGTGGCTCTGCAATGATGGCTTTGTCCTTTAAAAACATTGTGTAAAAATTGAGGAGTCCCAAGGATGCCTGCAGTTCGGGCTTCGATTTGGGAGTGGGCGCATTCTGAATGGCCCTGACTTTGCTTTCCGTGGGGTGAATACCCATTCCGTCAATCTGGTAGCCCAAAAATTCTACGGGGGGTACTGCTATCTTGCATTTGGACTTTTTAAGTTTAAGACCCGCTTCTCTGAACCTGGTTAGGACTTGTCTAACCCTATCCCCAAGCTGTGCCTCGTTCTGGCCACTAATGAGGACATCATTGAAATAGGGGACGACTCCTGGGAGGCCTTGTAGAAGGCGTTCCATGGTGCTCTGGAAGAGCCCTGGGGCGATACTAACCCCAAACTGTAGTCTAGTGCATTTAAACGCACCTCTGTGAGTTACTATGGTCTGTGATTCTGCCGTAGCATCATCTACTGGCAGCTGCTGGTACGCCTGCGCAAGGTCTAATTTGGCGAATAGCTTGCCAGGCCCCAGGGAGTGTAGTAGATGGTGGACGATCAGAACGGGATAGGCGCTCTGTTGCAACGCCTTGTTTATTGTACATTTATAGTCGGCGCAGATTCTAATTGATCCATCTGATTTTACTGACGTGACTATTGGGGTTTCCCACTTAGCGTGATCTACGGGAACTAACACCTCTTGTCTGATTAGCTTGTCGAGCTCAGCATCAATTTTGGGCTTTAAAGCAAATGGAACCTGTCTTGCTTTTAGTCTGATTTGGGCCATGTTGGGGTCTAAATTAAAAGAGATAGGGTCCCCATGTACTTGCCTAGTGTCTCCTCAAAAACGTCCCGAAATTCATGAAGGAGGTTTTCTTTGAGTGATGGCCCGCCGATGCTGTGGACGCCCGTGAAGCCCATGCCAAGGGCTCGGAACCACGCCATGCCCAGGAGACTTGGTAGCGGCTTGCTGACGATGGTCAGGGGAAGCTCTTTCTGGAACTCGCCATAGGTGACCCGGAACGTGCCCACGCCTTCCACAGGAACTCAGTTTCCTTGGTAGTCGAGGAGGCGAACTCTTTGTTGTGACAGCTGGGTTTTCTGGATCTTTTGCAGGAGCGCTTTGAGTGTAGTCCAGGACATGATGGACAGGGTAGACCTGGTGTCGATTTCCATTTCGCATGGTCTCCCTTCGATTTCTACTTTCGTGTAGACTTTCTCTTCGTCAGTCATGCTGGCTTGGCCGATACTCGTGCTGTAGGTCTCCCGCTTTTGAATCTTGCACCATTTTCTGGCGCCGTCATCTCTGGTTGGCTGTTTTGAATGTGCCAGTTCTGGTTGGTCACGGTAGTCACATGGCTTGCGACTACGCGGACATTGAGCTCTACAAACTCATGCTAGGTGGCCTTTCTTTTCACAACGCCTGCAAATGGTGTCTCTGTAATTGCAGGATTGTCTCTCGTGATCCCCGCCACAGCTAGGACAGTTCTCGTGGTAGCGGCTTTGCTCGGTTTTTTTCTTTTCCGTGTGGAAGACGTCTTCGTCTGACTCTTCCTCCGTGCTGGTTCGCGCCTCCTCTCTGTGAACGGGGGCTGTTTTTGGGCTGTCTTCGCTTGGCAGTAGCCGTTGTAGCGCTTCAGAAGCCTTCATGGATGCTTCGTGTGCTCTGGCTTTGTCGAACGCGCCGGCTAACGTTAAATCTGGCTTCAACAGAAGGTGCCTCTGTAAACGAGTGTCTCTAACACCACAAATCAATTGCTCGAGTAGCGCATCATCTAGATCCCGGTAGTTGCAATGCGTTGCGGCTTTTCGAAGAGCGGCCACATATGCGCTGACCGGTTCTCCTTCTCTTTGTACACGTTGCCAGAGCTTGTAGCGCTGTACAAATTTTGAAGGAACTGGAGCATAGTGGGCTCTCAGGTTTGCTTGAAGGACGTCCCAGGGGACCGTCTGGACTGGGGTTGGCTCGCAGAGGGACTCAGCCATCTCAAATACGTCTGGCCCACAGTGGCTTAAGAATAGGGCTCTTTTTCGGTTCGTGGAGAGCACTTGCATCTCGCTTGCTTCCAGGGAACACTCGAATCTGGTCAGATACGATCCCCACTTCTCTCGGGTCGGGTCGAAGGGTTTTGGCGGAATGTAGGCAGACATTGCCATGTCTCCGTGTTTGCTCGTCACCCTGGCTGAAACTCAGAGCTCTTTTTGATTTGCTTCTTGTGGCCTCAATCCCACCTTCGTCGCCAATGTTGTAGCGCGGGAATAACGAGAGGCACAAGCAGGCTAGTGACAACAGCTCTTTAATTCAGGGTGAGACTTCAGCAAAGGAACACAGGCAACAGCCCTCTTTATATACTTTTCAGGGGCAACTGTTAACCAATCACAATTCATAGGGCATTTGAATTTCCCACACAAAATAGATACATACATAACAGTTTACGTAGGTAGAATCTGGCTAAAGAGAAATACACACACACACACACACACACACACACATCACAGAGAGCGAGAATGAAAGGAGATAAAAATATTATTATATTCACTTTTTAAACTTATTGTGTAGTTTTTTTCCTTTGACTGAAAGCAAGCAGTTTAGTTCCCAAAATATAACCTCAAAATGGCATTCTTTGAAGTTGTCAGAAAATTGTGTTTTTCAGTGACAGTGCCATCATTCCTCAAAACTAAGACATCTGACATAATCAACTAAATGAAAACTGACATACATGTAATAGAACATACATTTGGTATTTCAACTCCTCGCACCGTTTAAACATTAAAGTTTGATGCAAAATAAATCAAATACTATTTACAGCATGTATAAGTGAAACAACTTCCGAAGAGAGCCTCTCACATTCTTAGATTCAGAAATATTTCCCTTTTTGACTTTAAAAATGCTATATTTTGCAGTAAATTTGAAAGTCCCATTTTAAAACTGGTTTAATAGTTTGCTGTATTGCAGGATAAGTTGACATCTATTTAGTCCTCAAATCAATAGAACGAAAAAATAGACAAGTGGAAGAGGATCTTTCTTTCTTTCTTTCTTTCTTTCTTTCTTTCTTTCTTTCTTTCTTTCTTTCTTTCTTTCTTTCTTTCTTTCTTTCTTTCATCAGACTAGAATGTTTTCCTAATTGTTTCCTTAAAAACATCTTTATCCGCTTCCTCCAGTTTTGGAAGAACATCAGTCAACCACATTATTTATTCTATTTTGAAAACAAAAATCAATATACCTATAAAGTGACCCATAAATTAGAATTGGCTCACACAATGTTTGTTCAGTGCTGCCTTCTGAAGGCACCCTTTGCATTTTTTCTTCACCTCTCTGTTTGAACTGCAGTCACAGTAAGAGGCTCATTAGGGGACATTAGGGACTGGAGCTCACCAGAATTCCAGCGCTTGCTTTGCTCTTATTAATGCATAGCAGAGTAGAATGCATTTAAATATTTCATAGGCTTTCAGTAATTTGTGTGTAATCGCCTTGTTAGCAGACCAGTAGAAGTAGAACAGGTCTGTGAAATGGTGTTGGTGATTGCATGGGTAATTTACGGACCTTTGCCATCAGAAAGAGCATTATTGGGGGCTAGAATGAAGCTGTGAAAAAGAACCAGCAATAAGTTGGAGGGGGGGAAACTTAATAAAGGTTTTGTAAAAAGCATCTTCAGGGATAACAATCCAATTGGTTCTTTTTGAAGCAGCTATAATTTATGACATATGCAATATATCAAATGCATAAGATAGTATTATGAGGCATTCATATGAAAAGTATATTTGCAACATTAGTTCCAACTTCCTGCAAGGGACATGATTAAATGATTAATGAAATGTCCTTTTGCATATGCATTTTGAAACAGCAATTAGGCAGTGGCTGAAAAAAATCCACCAATCCTCTCATTTTTCAGTATTATCTTGTTCTTGATTTATAAATCATAGGGAATTTTTGAATAGCAATATGTACCTGGGTTGGGTGTAAAAACATAAAAGAGAATAATTTGAGTATGAAATACTCATAAATCCACTAATTCATAATTTAATGTTAATTTCTATCCTATTTATTTAGTCCTCTGGCATTGTATTTATATCTAATGCTATTTTTGTACTTTGATTGACATAATTAAGTTGGGGAAATGAATAGGCCCCATTATTTTACATATCAGTGGTAAACAATAGTAAGGAAAGGAGAAGGGAAATGTGGCAAAGGTATATATGTTTTCAAGTTCTCAGTAATCCACTGGAGGCTGTTCTATAAATGATCACTGAAGGCTTGCAAGCTAGCCTATAATTACAGGAAAGAAAGTGGCAGCTCTGGCATTTTATAACTATGTGTCCTCAAAGTGCTTTGTGAGTTTGTCACCAATGATAATTTAGATAGAAGCTCATTACTGAACATCACAACACTTTAAAAATCTTTCGCCTTCATATGGGAGAATAAAGGACTATTTTAATGGCAAGGTTCTTTTGTGTTCTATTGAAAAATTCAATTGAGACAAAATCTCATTGAATATCAGTGTACTTTACCATTGCTAGCCTAATAAAAGCAGCCTAGATAAATGGAATAGGTCTCTCAAAGACTTGAATATACAAATGCAAACATTTTGCAGGTTTTTACTTCTTTAAATATACAAAGAAGTAGAATTAAAATGTAAACACATTTGTGCCCCAAACCAGAAACTGAAGATTTTGTATGTGTGCTTATTACTAGCATAGGAATGGGGGTGGAATAAAATCTCACATGCAAATATATTTTGCATATAATATTTGTGTCTGTATGTCATGAGCTCAGATTATCTGTGTGGAAACCTTTTTTTTCAAAACTGAAAATCCCTGGTGGTTATCTGTTTAAATGGGCAATATGATTGGCAGGAGAAGACTCAGTCCCTCTGTTCTCATACTCTCAAGATTCTTCTCCAAATGGATGTTAGCTACCCTTGATAATAGTCTAGTGCTTCCATGTTTTTAAGTACATTATCAAATAGCTGCTTAGTATACTTCAGTTTTTTAAATTACACGTTCACTGCACTGGACTACTCTTTCTCACAAGCTACCAAGCTAGAAGATACATATTAGGTATGTTTTTGATTATTTCTAATTTAATCCCTGGTTTCTATATAGCCCAGTAAGAATTTGATTCTCTATAGTTTTGTATGGCCCTACTTCTGTCCTGTATTAATAGTAGCTTCATTGGTTTAGAAACATCATAACCTGGGAATAAGAAGTTACGTTCTCCACTGAGAGAATATCTGCTAATTCCTTTCTTGATAGTTACTGCAGATCCCAATTCCTCATTTTGCATCTAAATAGTGAAAATAAATGAGGCCAGACTAAGCAATTCCTAGTCTTGTCAATTTCACTTCCAAATATTACCAAATAAAATAAGGTTTCTTGGATGGTTTCCATTTCTCAGACAGAAAGATAGCATGCTTCTTTTTTTCCTTTTTAGAAGTCTATCTGTCATATTTATCATATTCATAATTTTTTTCATTATACTTCTGTAGTTGCCCATCTCACAAAATATTATTTACTCTTTTACTTGCTGAAATAGCAGATAAAAAAGTTTCCAAAGCAGTCTAGGGTTGGGAATGGACAATTTCTCAAACTGCCCAGTAATCAACCAGGGTCTTCACAAGTAAAGCAACTTTCCTATCCTCTTTTACACTAAAAGAGTTGTTCTGTAACCTGGCTGGTAGTTAATTGTATGGAAATGTTCACACATTGCTTAAAGACTGCCTGCAGAAGAATGAAAACAAGAGTGTGTGTCAGAAGCAGATCCCAGCTCAGTTTTTTGAGCACATAGTGCCACATCCCCACAGGGATGAGCAAAAACAGCACTGGTATTATCTATGAACAGTTTTCATTTCTAACTGTTCTTGGAGCTGCAATGACAACTTAGAAATAAAACTCTAAATAGAATGTTGTGTTCAGAGATAATTCAGTTTCTATTTGATCATGTTAAAAAATTAATCAACATATTAAAATATTCAACACCCAAACAACAGGTTCATGACATTTCAGCAGATCATAATAAAATTGTGCAAAATAGCAATAAGACAAAAAAAAGTGCATAGAGGAAAATGTAAATTTGATTTAGTAAATAGTCACGATTTAACATTTTTCAGTTTTTATTACGTGCCATATATCATAACAGTAAGTTTACTAAATGTGAAAGCCAAACTGCCTCAGCTCTTTACAAGTTCAATCAAAGTCCATTTCGTTTCTTAGGTTCAAATTGCCAGGTCCTAAAGTCTATTTCACTGATTGCAGAGTGTCTTTTTATCAACTAATCTTCTGTATCTGTCTGTTCAAATGCTTTTCAAATATTGTATCAGTACATTGTTTTGTATTTTATCCAGGACTCGTATAAATGAACTTTTAAAAACCCTGAATATCTCATAAGATGTTCAGATACTGTGACTGAATAGCATATTTTTACTATAATAGGAAGAGGAAATAGTTACTAATGGACTCCTTAAACTGCATCTGAAATACATTAGGGGAAGATGATAACTATAGAGCATTGAGTACCATCCAGTTAGTTTAAATATGTTTTATACAATTCTCAGCAAAGTGAAGTGTCGTTTAAAAAAGAATAGAATAGAATAGAATAGAATAGAATAGAATATTTTATTGGCCAAGTGTGATTGGACACACAAGGAATTTGTCTTGGTGCATATGCTCTCAGTGTACATAAAATAATAAAAAATAATAATTTTATGAATATAAACATTGTGGAAAGTTACTTTCCAGTTATAAATTTCTGTTTTAATTTTATTTAAATTATATTACACATTTGTTGTTGAAAAGTAACTAGCTTGTGATTCTGTTGATAATTACTTTGGGAAGAGTGTTTTCTTAAATAATCTGAAGCTGCAATGGAAACTGGCTTGAGCCAAGTACCAATCCAGTCAGTAGTATTCTGAATTGCACTCTTATATCTAGCATTTAGTATTTTATTTCTGGATTCTTCTCAGCAGATAGTAAAATGAAATGAGTACAAGATTACATAGGCTTAACAGAACTAGCTAAGTGTCATCTGAAAATGTAACTGAAAGCAAATTGTTCCCAGATAAAATTTATTCTGCTTGCTTTTTATTTCATGCCGATATAGAATGCTGTATACAAATTTAGCAACATTTGATGCATCCTCTTCTATACTAATTATCCGTGTTCTCTTTCTACCTCTTTCTAACTATATAATTAAATATTAATATTTTTGCACTGGATATATCCACAAATATATTTTTATCTGTTTGTTCATGGATATTTGTTTTAGCTAGTGCTTAGTGTCTTAAAAGATAGGCTGAAGATGTAGATACACACTTTCTACATATTAAGAAATTAATAATTATTCTCTTTGAAGGAAAGTCACTTTTCTCTTTTGCAGAAGAACTTTTGCCTTTGTGAATTCATTTGTAATATGACAAGTCTGGCATTTCACACAGAACAACTCTATGTTTACAAAGTGTTTTATGTTTTACTGAGAATTTCCCTGTGAACTGGCAGGCAATTCCATCTCAAGACTAATTCCATCTCAAGACTAATCCATCTTTAAAATATGGAGATGACCAGGGCTCTAACAAAATTGTCCTTGTGTAGGTTCTCTGTAATTACTCATGCCAGGGATACCTTTGTTTACCAAGAAGTTCCAGCAAATGAAATGACTGAAGAAACAGTTCAACTTACAAAGCCTAAACTAGATCAAGAGTGAAAATGAGCAATTACACATATATATTCATGTTTGGGCATATCCTTTGTGGTGAGAGAAACAAAGCAAGTGTAGTTCTCTGCACTTGCAGACTCTTATCTAGTATCTGTACTATATATTCAGGCTGTAGTGGCATGTTTGTGAGATTCATGCAGATAAAAATACTCATATTTGCTCGTGCTTTGATGACTATGAAGCACAGTCTAGTCAGATAATTGAAGTTATATTTTGAAAACTGATCTGGAATACTTCTAATCTTAAATTTGAAGAAGTGACAAACTTCTTGGATACAAGCCATTCTTGGCTTTTGGCAGCAGCAATACATGTATGCAGCAGGGGTTCTGCTACCAGTTCTGTGGGCGTGGCTTATTTTGTGGGCATGGCTTGGTCGGGCTATGTGACTGAGTGAGCGTGGCCAAGTTTTGTTTTTTTTTTACTTTTAAAAGCATTTTTTCTACAACCTTAAGAAGTTGCAGAAAAAAATGCTTTGAAAAGCCTCTGCCGATCAGGCAATTCATCTGAGATCATCAGAGGCTTTTCAAAGCATTTTTTTAACCGCCTCTTCGACTGAAGAGGTTGTTCGAAAAAATGCTTTGAAAAGTTTTTAAAAAAAGGCTCTGATGAGGTGGGCGGGGTAAGTGAGCAGCGACCAGGCCGGGGACCGATTCGGGGGCCTGGCCAGCCAATGTTATTACCAGTTCTCGGAACTATTACAAATTTTTACTACTGGTTCTTGCGAACCGGTGTGAACCGGGAGCAACTCTCCACTGGTATGCAGCTGAATTTTGGAGGTGATTAATACTTCTTTAAGAGTAGGGGAATTGTCATCAAAATTAAAAATTATAGTAATGCCATCTCTTGATTTGTATTAAGCAACTTCAACTCAGTCTCCAAATTCTCTTTTTAGCGAAGATCTTGAGAAGTCAAAATATCATCCACATAGCATCCTAGATAAAGTAGGTTATCCATATATCTTCCAATTAGTGTTTGATAATAGCCATGTATGGATCAGCATACATGGCTACATACATATGTTAGATAACATTTGTTATCTAGCAAACACAAAACTTCCTAGAGAGATCATCTTTTCATCTTCCCTTCTCTATCAACAATTTTACTTCAGACTTCAAAAAGCATTCAGTAATATAGACAGATATCAAAGTAGTGAACATGTATAAGAATTGAATACAGGACTTCCGGTGATGCTGTCAGGGCAGCGCAGAGGGGAAAAAGTGAGCTCCGCTCTTTGACTCTGTTTCTTTCGTGTTGGGGGACCCTTTGAAGGCGTGTTGAAGGCTTGGAGAGCTACACGAAGCAAAGGGCCCGAGGGTCAGCGAGGTGGTATGCAACCTCCCGCTGGAACGAAGGAAACCCTCTTTAACCTGGCACGAATGTGTCCTGTCATCTCATCTTGATATGGCACACCCGAGGCTGTGACAGCGCACGATAGAATTGGAAGAGGAAACTTAATCAGCAGACTGTGCTCATTTCCACTGGTGAGAGACTCCCATATGCCAACAATTGGAACTGTCAAAGTGAACAAAACAAAGTATTTGGCAAATTACAAAGAGCTCTGGTAGGAAACTAGTGGCGATTCAAAGAGACGAGCCGTGACTAAGTGAAAGTAAATGCTGAGAGAGGATTGGGAGAAACAGAAAGGAAGATCGAAAGCTGACTGTAAAGGGGAGAGCGAGACCAAACGAGTGTAAGATAATGGAGGAAGAGTAAGAGAAGAAAAAAAGGAGAACTCATATGTTGAAATTTGATAAGAAAAAAAGGGGTTGGCGAAAGATGATTAAGGCAGAAGGAGATTGGGTGATTAAAGAAAGCACGAGAGACAAGGAAGGAAACTTTGAAAAGAGCAGAAGATTAGACAGTGGTGTGAATAATCAAGTTGAGAATAGTGCCTGGTGGAGGAAAACTGGGATTTATAATGGAAAGTGAAAGTGGAGCGGCGGAAACAATCTGAATTTAAATAGCCAATACAAAGTTAAAAACGCTTGAAAGAGACAGTGAGAAGACAGCGAGAGAGCAGCAAGGAGAAGAAAGGGGGAAAAACTGTAAAAACTGAGAAATCCAGATACAATAGAGCATTGGAAAACTAAACTAAAAGAATAAAAAAAAAGTTAAAGCAGAGGAAGTATCTCAAGTGAAATAGAAAATAGATTGTTATATTGTTACATTATAATCTGTGATTAACATTTTGGCAATAGGATATTTTCTGAATAATGATGTGCCTGCAATTTTTGTGGTAAAACTGTATTTACAAATACACAATGAAATATTGACATAGATAGTAATTTAAGATTAGTCAGACTGTGCTGAAGGTATTATATTTAGCATAGAACTATTTATAATTAATATTTATTATAAATTAGGATATTTAAGTTAATATTAAGATCTATTTGGAGTGATATATGATTATACCGTATTGTATTGTATGCCTTTATGATTGACTTACAGTTGTAACTTTTATAAGTTTTTGGGTAGGTAACCAACGAAAATAGAAACTGAAATCTAGAGCCTAGAAAAAACAAAACGTGAAAGAAGCAAACACTAAAATATTGATAGGTAAAGGGAAAAGAAAGCCAAAAGTAATATAAAAGTGGCCAAGCCAATAATAGACCTAGGGAAAAGGAACATAACTATAAGAAAATTAACTTAGAGGGATAAAAGAAATTATTATTAGTGATAAAAATAGTGGATGGTAATCTGGGAAAAGATTTATAATATTTTAGGAGAACAAAGTAACATTCTAAAAGAAATGACAAGTATCACTACTACATCACTGAGAACAGGGAAAAAGGTGGCATCAAACCCAATGGTGGTGATGGCTTCCCCATCAACCCAGAGAACAATACAAGGAATGCTGCCTACAGAAAAATCAAACTCCAATTTGACTTCCCAAACAATGCAGACTACTCTCGTAATGATTCAGGAAACTATGATGAAACTTCAGGAGACGATGACAAAAAACCATGGAGAATTGAAATCTGGCATACATAACTTAGACAACAAAATGGATTCAATTCAAGAGGCTATACAAAGGAATGAGCAAAAAATTAGATCCATGGAAATAAAAACTGAACAAATTGAAAAAAAATTAGAGCAGATAGACCAAAAAATGATGGCGGTAAACAAAGACTTGGAAAACTCATTAATGCATTTCGAAATTGATCGAGCCTCTTTTTACCTGAGGTTTCAAAATGTGGCGGAAACAAGAGAAGATGACCTAGGAGAGATATTGGCGGGACTAATTGTGGAAGCCCTCCAGAGAGTTAAAAAAGAGATTATAAACGAGATGGATGAAGTGTACAGAGTTCAAACCAATTATGCAAATCGTCACCATTTATCAAGGGAAATACATATCAAATTTGCACGCAAGAATGTGCGAGATATTATCTATAAAACCACAAGAGATGAACCAATGATATATCATGAAAGAGAGATAATAATATTGAAGCAAGTCCCCAGACGGATCTGAGAACAAAGGAAGGATTACCGGTTCTTAGCATCTTTACTAAACAGAAGAAAAATATTATTTCGGTGGATCATTCCAGAGGGAATGTCAGTAACTTGGCAGGGCAAACAAATTAAAATTGATGATCTAGATAAAGCCCAAGAACTATATGATCAACTGATGGGGATGGAGGAAGATTCGAGCAGTAAAGAGAGATTGAAAACACCTAATTTAGAAGAACAAAGACAAGAATCCTGGGACGAAGATGTGGAAGAAGGAGCCAAAACAAAGAAGGGGAATCGAAATGAAGAAAGGAGTACAAGTACCAGACCACAAAGAATTACAAGAGCAAACAAAAACCAGAGACCAGCAGACAATTAAGAAAATAGAGAAAAAACTAAATTACTGTCAATAAATGTAAATGGATTGAATAACCAGGTGAAAAGGAAAAAAATACTTACAAAATTAACAAAACAGAATGTAGATATTATATGCTTCCAAGAGGCACATATCAAAAACAGGATCAGAAATACTTGGAAAAATAATAAATTGGGGAACCTATATGCAGCAGTGGCAGAGAAAAAAAAGAGAGGGATTGTGACATATGTCAGAAAAGAAATAAAAACAAGTGTAATATATGAAGATCCGAAGGGAAGAATATTATTATTGGGATTAATAATACGGGAAGTTAAAATGTTATTAGTTAATATATATGCTCCCAATAAAAACCAGAAGGAATTTTACAAAAAAATTCATGGAAAAATCATTGAAATAGGTTATAAAAATATATGTATTGTGGGGGACTACAATGGGATAATAGATAGAAAAAAGGATTATATTAGTGAGAAGAAAAAAGGGGGAAAAGGAATGCATTACCAAAGACTTTTTTCGATATGGCGGAAGAATTAAACTTGAATGATATATGGTGAACACTAAACCCCAAAGAGAAAAAAAAAACTTTTTATTCCAACCCTTATAAGTCCTTCTCAAGAATAGATATGATATGGGCAAATAAAGAACTAAGTAAAGAAGTAGAAAATGTAGATTCTCCCTTTGGGCAGATCATAACCCCCTGAAAATAACATGGAATGGTCAAAAAAAAGAAAATCAGAAGATGGACATTAAACCCACAGATACTACAAGAGAAGGAATACATGCAAAAGATTAATCAGGAATTGACCTTATTTCTAGAGGTAAATAATAAACAACACACTTCTTTGCAGAATCTATGGGACACAATAAACACATATACAAGAGGAATAACTGTAGCATATATGGCAAAAAGAAATAAGGAAAAACGGAAACAGCAGGATATATTAGTGAAAGAGTTAGAACAGCTAGAAAAAAAATTTCAAATAAGGCCAGGTGATGTACAACTAATTGAAGAATTAACATTAGTAAAACATAAATTAAACCTAATAGAACAAGCAGAACACGTTAAAAACATTAAATACGCGAAACAATACCAATTTGAGAACGCAAATAAGTCAGGGAGGTCGTTATCATACAAATTAAGAAAGGAAAAGGAAAGTAGAATAATACACCAACTGCAGGACGAGGTAGGGGATTTACAAAATAAGGAAGAAGAAATTAAAAGGATTGGATTAAAATATTTTGAGAACTTATATATACAGGAGGAAACCGAGATAGAAAAAATAAATGACTATTTAAAAGAGAAAAAGTTGCCCATCATAGAGGAAGATAAGAGAACACTGTTAGATAGGGAAATAACATTGACAGAGCTAAAAGAAGCGATTCAAAAACAAAAAAATAGTAAGACCCCAGGACCAGATAGTTTACCAGGAGAATTTTACAAAAAGATGGGGGAGCTATTATAACCCATTCTTTTAGAACTGTATAACGAGGTCCTGTTAGAAGCAAAAATCCCTGTTTCATGGAGAGAAGCATATATCACAATGATTATGAAAGAAGGTACTGACCCAAATCAAATTCAAAACTACAGGCCAATTTCATTTCTGAATGCAGACTACAAGATTTTTATAGCTATCATAGCAGGAAGGATGAAAAAAATACTGAATGAGATTATTCACTCTGACCAAAATGGTTTCCTCCCTTCTAGACAAATTAGAGATAACACAAGAATAGTATTGAACATATTAAAGTATTAGGAGGCACATCCAGAGAAACAAATTGCCCTTGTTTTTCTGGACGCACAAAAAGCATTTGATAATTTAAACTGGAACTATATGATTAGTCAAATTAGAGAAATGAAATTCGGTGACAAAGTTGAACAAATGATTGAAGCAATTTATTCATCTCAAAAAGCAAACATAATAATAAATGGAGAAATTACAAAAACATTCAAAATAAAGAAAGTCCGCCAGGGATCCCCACTGTCACCTCTGCTTTTTATTTTGGAATCGCTATTGATGAAAATTAAAGCAAACCCAGAGATTAAGATTACCAAAATTAGAAAGGAAGAATATAAATTAATGGCCTTTGTGGATGATTTGGTTTGTTTGTTTTTTGGAAGACCCAAAAGAAACAGGACCAATATTATTATGGGAAATAGAAAAATATGGGGAAGTAGTGGGCCTTAAAATTAACAAGACAAAAACAAAATAATTCCATCAGACAAATTTATATCCACCAGGCAAAACTTAAATCCACACACAAGAGAGCTCCAGGGGCAAAAAAAGTTCAGAATCTCCAAGGCACAATTCCAAACATGGTGTCAATCCAGAGTGAAGCAGGAATCACAATGATCAAACAAACAGCTAGAAAACAAACACGCTTTCCCAGCAACACCTCCATCTGTCTGCTGTGATAAATAGCCAGCTTCCAGTGCAGCCCATCAAGACAGGTGGGGCCCTCTCCTCTTGAGTAGTTTGACTGACCTTCTCTGCTCCTGCCTTTTCTCTGCCCTACATGTTCTCGGATGAGGTGCAGAAGGCAGTTTCTCCTCCTTTTCACTGGCTATCTTCACTGCAATCTTTCCCTAGCTGAAGCCTCCTCCAAATCTCTTCCTGATGGCTGTTCAGAATCATCAAACAACTCAGCTCCTGACATGCCAGGAAGGGATCATCCTCTCCTGAGCTAAGAGGTATCTGGGGAGTCATCCAAGGGAGACATGACAAGATTTTAGCAATAGTTTGGGCCTTTAAGATCTGTTATCCATTTCTAAATACCCTGCTTATGATATTTATCCAACATCCTCTTCAATAAGCTTAATATCCATTTCCTTATGTTGAAGGAATAATGAAATGGAAAAATGCAGCTATTTATGCTGTTAGCTATAGCCACCGTTCATGTCACTCCAACTCTCCTCTTTCTAGCTGATGATGTACATAGATAGAATGGATATCTTTGTTTCCCTTGATTCTCATACATTATACAACATAATCTTCTATAAATACTTGCCTGCTCATATAAAAAGTTTCCCACCAAGGCTTGTTAATGTTATTAGTCTTATATCTATCTTACATATCCCATACTCCATGCACACATGGACACACACAAAGAAGAAATCAAAAATATATGTTGAAGATTGTTTTTCCACAAACAACAGGGTAAATATAGAATTGCTATAAGTACATGAAGGCAATATTTTCTCACTCCATATATAGTTAAGTTATATTATTAATAGTACATATTTATTCCAATTTTCCTTCAAAACATTCCCATCCACTTACCATCACAACTATCCCTTGTAGAAGCATAGGTTGAAACATAGGTTGAAAGATGGGAATTAATTTTAGATAATCCAGAGAATTTTATAGTTGGGTTAGGATTTCAAGCCTGCTCTTTCCTGTTCATCAAAAGCCCCTGATGTTGGGAAAGATTGAAGGCAAAAGGAGATGGGGACAGTAGTTATATAGTGTCATCAATGCAGTGGGCATGAATTTAGGCAGACTCAGGGAGACAGTGGAGGACAGATTGCCCTGGCGTGCTGTGGTCCATGGGGTCACATAGAGTGACTGAACAGCAACAACTTGTGGCCTCTGGGCCCTCTGCTGACCCATCCTGACTCTCCCCATGGTTCACAGAGGGGTTGCGGGTTCTGAAAAGAGCCTAGAGCATTGCTGGAGGAAGACAAGGGACTGTACACAATTTAGAACTATTATTAAGGCCTATCACGTGGCAGTAAGAGTGGCAAAACAGATTATTTTCCACTCTTATTGCATCCTCGGAGGTTTTCAACCTCCACTTTTTGGGGAAGGTTGTGGAAAAGATGGTGATCTGGCAGCTTCAGAGGGCCCTGGATGAAATGGATTATCTGGACCCCTTTCAGTCAGGATTCAGGCCCAATTATAGGATGGAAATGCATTGGTTGCATTTGTTGATAATCTTTGATGAGACCAAGATGGGTAGTGCAGGGGTGTCAAACTCAAGATCCACAATGAAGTCAGATCCGGCCGGTGCAGCCATCATGGAAATTGTAAAGGGCTAGCCTGCGGCGCTTCGGCCTGACCCATACCAGCCCAGTGAGTGGGCACGTGCACACACAGGCTCAGTTCGCCACCGCTACATGCAGGGCAACAAAAGTAGTCTGTGGGATTATGGTAAAAAAAATAGTTCAGACCTTCTAACTTTGCAAGATCTTTTTTTTTTTTTTGTGAGACGTTTTGTGGAAGGTCTCAACTATTTTTTTATCATAGTCCCACAGACTACATATGTTGCCCTGCACATGGCTGCAAACGAAACTGGAAAGCAGGTTAGTGAAAGAATGTGGCTCTCCTGGGGGTGGGGTGTGTGTGAGGGTTTGGCATGGCTGGGGGTGGCATGGGTGGCCTAGCTGAAGGCCTCTCAGGTAAGCCGATGCATGGGGCAGCTCTGCACCCTCTGCCTCAGTTCATCTTCCACCCTGCCTCTGCCTCACTTTGTGGCCGCCACACCAGTGTTTCACTCAGCGTCCTGCTCCATTATGGTGGCGAGCAAGAGGAAGAAGTGGCGAAGAACAAAGGTGAACAAAGCGAGGTGGTAGAGGACGGATCAGCTGCAGGCCGCTGTGGAGAGCATGGCTGGTGCCACAGCCATGAAGTGGGGTGAAAGAGTGAGAGAACGATCTGATCAAACCTCTGTGTGTGTGTGAGAGAGAGAGAGAACTGCTTTCGATGCTGCTCAGTTTCCCACACCACCACCCCAGTCTGGTCTGGTGGGGGGGGGGATTGCCTTCTTCACTGCACCATGAATGTGAATGAGGACCTGGTTTGTGGGGGCAATAAGATGACTTTGTATAAAATATACAATGAAGGCTATTGCTTAACGCATTATAAGGCACCCTGAGTCTTTGGAGAAGGGCGGCATATAAAAATAAAAAATATATAAAAAAAATAAAAATGAATGGGGATTGTCCATCCCCCAAGCCCCTCCACTGTCAAAGTAAATCCAGGGCACTGCACTGCAGAGTAAATCCAGGGCGCTGCACTGCAATGGACAGATGAAAAGCACAGCTTTTGTCTGAAGGAGGAGGAGGGGGGGAGAAGAAAGAGGGAAAGTGGCCAAGTGAAAAGCAGCCCGCCAACCAGGCACTGAAGTGCCACCACTGCTACCGCAGTGAGAGAGAGAGAGAGCAAAAGAGCAATTCAATCTAACCTGTGTGTGTGTGTGTGAATGTGAGTGAGTGAGTGAGTGTGTGTGTGAGAGAGAGAGCAAGAGTGGTCTGATCCAACCTCTGTTTGGGTGTGTGTTTTTGTGTGTGTGTGTGTGTGTGTGTGTGAGAGAGAGAGAGAGAGAGAGAGAGAGAGAGAGAGAGAGAGAGAGAGAGAGGGAGGGAGGGAGGGAGGGAGGGAGAGAGAGAGAGAGAGGGAGAGATCCAATCCAACCTTGGAGAGTTTTACCAGGGCTGGCGGTGGTATGCTTCAGTGCCTGGCTGGTGGGGTGCTTCTCACTTGGCCACTTTCCCTCTTTCTTCTCCCCGCTCCTCTTCCTCCTTCAAACAAAAGCTGCACTTTTCATCTGTCCATTGCGGTGCAGCGCCCGGGATTTACTTTGACAGTGGTGGGGCTGTTTGTGATGTGGTGGAGAAGGTGGCAGGCAATCCTCCCCACCAGACAAGACCAGCTTGACAGGGATGGGATGGGAAACTGAGTGGCACTGAAAGCAGCTGAAGGCACACTTGCTGTAGCTGCCCTGCCCCCTGCCTCACCTCATCCTGTGGGAGGAGCTTCCTTCTCCCTGTCCCACCTACCAGAAGCCCCTGGATTCCCTCCCCAACCTCACCCAGCCCCCACCCACATGAGCAATGTCAAGCTGGCAATGCCCCCGGGCCATGCCCAGTCGGCTGCAACCACCCAGGCCATGCCCCTTCTCCCCCTCAGCCCCCAGAGGACAACCACAATGCTGATCCGGCCCTCAATGAAATTGAGTTTGACACCCTTGTGCATCAGTACTTGATACATCAACCATGGTGTCCTTTTTGGGTCTGTTATGGGGGCTGGAGCTGGGTGACAGTTATGCACGATTAGGCTCCTTTCTCCAAGGCTAGTTCCAATCGGTGTTAATAGGAGTTGAGAGGTCCAGCCCTTGGATGTTATCTTGTGGCATGCCATAGGGCTTGGTACTCTCGCCACTCCTTTTTAACATCTACATGAAATTGCTGGGTGAGATCATCCATCACTATGGGTTGAGGTATCTGCAGTATGCTGATGATACCCAACTCTATATTTCCACTCCTGGTGACCCAAGTGAGGGTGTGGCTGTTGTCTTGCAGTTTTTGGATGCTTTGGGAGACAACTGAACCCTGGCAAGACCAAATGGCTTTGGGTACATGGGACACTGAGATTAAGACTTTGTCATTTTTTTACCCTGGATGGGATGGTACTATCCTAGACAAATCTGGTCTGCAACTAGGGGTTATCTGGACTTGTAACTCCTGTTTGAAGAGCAGGTGGCAGTCACAGCTAGAAGAGCACAAATTCAGGTTGTGCACCAGTTGCAGTCTTTTCCTGGATCAGGAGTCCTGAGCTCAGTTGTTTAGGCCCTAGTCATCTCATGGTTGGAATATTGTAATGCACTATACATGAGGTTACCATTGAAGAGAATTCGGAAGCTACAGCTGGTGCGGACAGTTCTTGGGGCTCGAAGAATGGCTCCACGAACTATATTGGCTGCTAGTCTGCTTCTGGGTGCAATTCATGGTTTTGGTAATAATCTTTGGGTCCAGGATACTTAAGGAACCCTCTCATCCCACTAGGATTGACCCATCCCACCCATGCCAGCAAAGTAGACATGGTGCAGGCCCTGTTGGCCTGATTATTCTGACTAGTGGAGTCCAGGAGAAGGGCCTTCTCTGTTGTTTTTATATATATATATATATATATATATATATATATATATATATATATATATATATATATATATATATATATATATATATTCTCTCAGGTTTTCGCGGGTGTTTGTATGTAGGTCTTTGGTTATTCGGGTCTTCTCCCACGTAGAATTGGAAGTGTCTTGGCAACGTTTCGACGAAGTCTCATTCGTCATCTTCAGGCTGGTGTTCTTGGCTTCGTGCTTCCAGGTGCAAATTTGCTCCTGGAAGCACGAAGCCGAGAACACCAGCCTGAAGATGACGAATGAGACTTCGTTGAAACGTCGCCAAGACACTTCCAATTTTACGTGGGAGAAGACCCGAATAACCAAAGACCTACATATATATATATATATATATATATATATATATATATATATATATATATATATATATATAATATTTTCTTATATATATATATATAAGAATATATATATCCACTTAGCTTTCATTAGCATCTGCTAACATCGTCAGATTGTAAAAACTACAATTGAAGAGATATTTGCCTTTATGCATCATTGATCAATTTGGCCATTGTGCACATGATAGGCCCATCCACCCGCCTCCCACCTATAATTAGCTCTGTCGTTTTTACTTCAGACATGTTAATCGATGGAGGCTTAGCTCCCATTGTTTCCTTCCTTATCACCGCTTGGGCTGCCCATCCCCAGGGAATTATTTATTTATTTATTTATTTCATGTATTTATATGCCGCCTTTCTCCCGAAGGACTCAGGGTGGTGAACACAAGTTAAAAAGCATGCAACAATAAAATCCCCTTAAAACCAAATAAGTAATAAATAATAAAATATTAAAACCCTGAATCTTAGTCAGCCCATTTGTTTGAACAGCCAAGTCTTGAGGTCACGACGGAAGGAGCAGAGATCAGGAGCCATACGGAGCTTGGTAGGTAACTCATTCCAGAGTGTGGGAGCGCACACAGAGAACCCCCTCCCCCTAGACATCGACAGATGGCATTGGCTCACTGATGCTACCCTGAGGAGAGCAACCCTATGTGAGCGAACAGGACGGTGGGAGGCAGGCAGGAGAAGGTCCTGCAAATATACTGGACCTAAGTCATGAAGGGTCTTATAGGTGAGGACTAGCACCCTGAAGCGGATCCGGAGGACCACTGGTAACCAGTGTAGTTCGCGTAGGAGAGGTGTTATATGGGAGTAACAAGGGGCTCCTGTTACAACCCGCGCAGCTGCATTTTGGATCAGCTGGAGCCTCCGGGTGCACCTCAAGGGTAGCCCCATGTAGAGGGAATTGCAGTAATCCAAGTGGGAAGTAACCAGGGCATGAGTGACAGTGCAAAGGTCATCTCGGTCTAGAAAAGGGTGCAACTGGCTCACCAGGCAAACCTGTGCGAAGGCCCCCCTAGTCACAGCTGTCAGGTGGTCTTCAAGGGACAACCGAGCATCCAGGAGGACACCCAAGTTGCAAGCCTTAATGGGGGCAAGTTTTACCTCACCCATCAGAAGTGATGGGACCTCTGAAACCCGAGATGCTGGTATCCACAGCCACTCAGTCTTGGAGGGGTTGAGTTTGAGTCTGTTCCTACCCATCCAGGCCTGCACCACCTCCAGGCAAAAGGACATCATGGAAAGGGCATCTCTGGGGTGGTCTGGGGTGGAGATGTATAACTGAGTATCATCAGCATATTGATTATATTTCACCCCAAAGCCACGAATGATCTCACCCAGCGGCTTCATATAGATGTTAAAGAGCAAGGGGAGAATGACGCTGATCTGTCAGATATTGCTTTCACGGCATTCTTTCTGGCCCCTTCCCATACATCACTGCTCCTCTACCACACAGGCACATTTTATATATCAACTAAATTCATTTGTTGTTGTGATCTTGTAACCGGCCCAGCTCGTTCCTCATTATCCATGTCTATTATGGCTTGAACCCGCTCTGCCGGGCTCCTTAGCAATTGGCCTGGGCTGGCTATGCCTCCACAAGACAAGTCTACATGCCCAGAGGAGAGGGAAGTGCTGTCGGTCTCTACTTTCTAATAGAAATCAGTCTCTGCTCATTCTGCAGGATCATTCCCGATGCCTCAATGCTTGGTAAGCCGGTAGCAGGTCGATGTGTCTATTGATGGAGTTGTTGGAAAACCAGGCTTCTTTCAATGTTGCCCCCTTTACTTGCATCATGGGCAACAACTTCAGCCTCTTGAAAGTTGAACCTGTGATTGTGCTCCTTCATATATGTCCAGACCTGGAAGCACTGTTCTTTGCGCCGCAGCCATCGTCAGTTTGTAGTTTCTCTCCCAAATTTTTAACCATTTTTCTAATTCTATGTTGTATCCGAAATTCTTTGCCCAGGCAATCATTGTTTCTTTAACTATCACTTCCTCCATTTTATAGTTTAGTAAATAATTATATATTTTTCAAATCAGTTTTTCATCTGTCCCCATTAAAATTTTGTCCAATGCTGTTTACACCTCATAATTTAACATCTTTTTCATGCCCTGCTGCAAATCCTGTCAGCTGTAATCCTGATGGGAACCTTGACAAAGGTATGTATCAAAAAATCACAAGCATGGACCACATTTTACACAATGAGAGAAACCACCCCACTGCACATAAAGTTAGCTGCATTCAGGCATTGTTCAATAGGGTAGACATCCATTGCAGCACACTGATGGCCAAAGCGAAGAAGTGGGCACATCTCTATCAGACCTGTATGCTCAATAGTTATTCTACGGACTTTATCCGACAGTGTATTACACCCAGGGCCTGACAGCCCATTCAGGGTACAAGTGGATATCTGCATGGAGGGTACTCCCATATATACAGGGGGTATCCAAAACTGCCTCACACATTCTTTCAGCGTATGGGGTCAAGGTGGCGCACAAACCAGATCAAACTCTGAGAATGAGAGTGATGTGCCCAAAAGAAACATTCCCCAAAGAGGAGGTATCCTCGGTGGTTTACTGTATTAACTGCAATAACTGTGCAAGCAACTATGTAGGGGAAAGGGCTAAGTGGTTACAGACATGAACTGGCTGTCCAGCGCAAAGAACAGCACTCCCAGATCTGGACACATATGAAGGACCACAATCACAGGTTCAACTTTCAAGAGGCTGAAGTTGTTGCCCGTGATGCAACTAAAGGGGGCAACATTGAAAGAAGCCTGGTTTTCCAACAACAACTCCATGAATAGACACATCAACCTGCTACCAGCTTACCAAGCATTGAGGCACTGGGAATGATCCTGCAGGATGAGCAGAGACCGATTTCTCTCAGAGAGTAGAGATCAACGGCACATACGCAAACACTTTGGACATGCAGACTTGTCCTGTGGAGGCATAACCAGTGCGGGCTGATTGCCAAGGAGCCCGGCAAAGTGGCTTCAAGTCATAATAGAATGGATAATGAGGAACAAGCTGGTCCAGTTGCAAGATCACAGGCAAAACAACAAACAAATTTGGTTGATATATTAAATGTGCCTGTGAGGCGGAAGAGCAGTGGTGTGTGGGAAGGATCCGGAAAGAATGCCGTTAAAACAATATCTGACAGCTCAGCGTCAATCTCTGGGGATGGGCAGCCCAAGCAGTGTGCGATAAGAGAGGAAGCAACAGGGGGACTTCCGGTTTGTTTCGCCGCCAGCGAAGACGGTCTCCTCTTAAGGACCGCCAGCCCCGCCGTCTGTAGAGCCGCTTCGACATCGAGAAGTGGCTTGAAAACTCCAAAATCCTAAGGATTGTAGGAGCAGAGAAGGCAAGGCACCGGTTGAGCCCCTGTGAGCCCCCAGAGATTCGCTGCTGGGGAGGAAACAGGCGCGGCTTCCTTTCAACTTGCCAGACTCCGGACGGCGTGGGACGATTCTGCTCTCCGCAGAACAAGCTGGCTGCTGCAAACATTCTATCTGAATGAAACCAACCTTAATAAGCAGCGGAAGTAACAACTTGAACCCCCAAACTTGAGAATCGCAAGTATTGATGTTTTTGGTGACTTTTTAAACTAAGAGAAAGTGCGAGTGAAACTGATTTGAAAAAAAAATATGGCGCCCAGCAACTGAGTTAACGAGCTAGTGAAAGTGATTCTGTGAAGCTACTTTGATCTGTTACAAAGTAACTCTGCCTGTAATACAGAGGAATAGGAGAAGTGGAAAAACTTTTTTTATTAAAATCTGAGTTGGCCTCAGCCTAGCTTCTACCTGATTAAATCTGGGGGACTTTTTTAGAAGCCTTTGTGGAGGTGGAAAAGGAAAAAGGATTTCCCTTTTCAGAAAAACTAAATCATGTGGCAGGATGGCTTCAAAGAAGCAGGAAGGAAAGGCAGCAGGGGGGGGGATCCCCCACACACAAACATGAATTACAGTCTCTTTCTGCCCAACAGACTCAGAAAAAAGACTTTGATCTTGAAAATTTAAAAGAATTTATTTCTAAAGTTTTGGATGATAAATTTCAAAAATCCCAACAGGAAATAGATGAAAAACTTCAAAAATCTCAACAGGAAATTATGCAGGAAATTAATGAAATTAAAGATATGGTGAAACAGGATTATGGCAAGGTGACTAAAAAAATATCAGATGTGGCGTCTGGCCTTGCAGAATTTATTATTAAAGTTGATTCTAAAGTGGATGAACTTAAATCAGAAGTCAATGTTAAGATGAAAGATAATGACTATAAAATTTCTGATGTTGATGAGAAAATGCAAAGAGTTGAAAACGAAGTTGTTATGATGCAATTCAGGTCAATGGAATTTGCCATAAGGCTTCGAGGAATTAAAGAGGGTGACAGGCAGGACCTGAGACAGATCTATTCTGAGGTTTTGGCAGTGCTTTTAAAAATTAATCCTGATGTGGTTTTTTATAAAATAGATAAAATTTACAGAGTGAATTCCTGGGTGGCCAGACAAAGACAATTGCCTAGAGATGTGGTCATATATTTTACGGACAGAACAATAAGAAATGATATCCTGCAACAATCTTTTCTTACTTCTGTGCAAGTGGGGGGCTCACAAATAGGAGTTTATAAAGAACTACCACCTAAAATGTTGAAAGCAAGAAAAGATTTTGGCTTTCTTGTAAAAGAATTGCAAAAACAAGAAATACCATTTCGGTGGGATGCCCCAACTGGCATAATTTTGAAATACAAGGGAGAAAGACATCGTTTGAATACCGTGGAGAAGGCGGAGTATTTCTATACTACTATTTTTAAAGAAAGAACACCATCTCCACGTGCATCTACAGTGCTGGAGATTAAGGAGAGTGATAAGAAGCAATCTCAACAAGAACCGCAAGAACAGGTTAAGCAGGTGGAGCTAGAGAAAATGCAGGGTGCTGAAGGAGGTTTCTTGGATGAGCCCTTGCTGGAATCTTCTCCAATCCTGGATTTGGCTCGGATGGCCGAAGTTAAGGATCAGCATATAACTCGTGCAAAATCCAAGCAACTTAAAGAAAAGCAACAACAGGAAAGACAAGAAAAGGAAGCTAAGAGTGCCATACAAGAGACTGGAGCCATGCGGGGGGCGAGACCGAAGATTCGGGAAGATATTCGGTTATTCTGCTCGATGCTTCAGGAAAAGAAAGATGACAATTAAGTGTTTATCTTGGAACGTGAACGGGTTGAATTCAGCACAGAAAAGGAAGAAATTATTTACATATTTGAGACAATTTAATAATGACATAATTTGTTTACAGGAAATGCATATTACAACTCAAGATCAAAAATACTTGATAAATTCTAAATTAGGAACACATTTTATATCTTCAACTTTGCAAAAAAAGAATGGTGTGGTTATTTATGTAAACAAAAGATTAACAGCTAAAATTATAGAAGCAGATGAAGATGGTAGGTTTGTAGCCATCGAATTGCTTACAGTAAATGGCCAAATTCTTCTGACTGAAATTTATGCTCCTAATCAACAACAGGACCATTTCTATAAAATATTACACACTAAAATATTGCAATGGGACTATAGATCTATTCTAATTATGGGAGATTGGAATGGAGTAATTGATTCGAAATTAGATAAAAAGAGTTTGGCGAAATCCAGGATCAGATTACCACAGACTTTTTTTGACATGAAAGAAGACTTGGAATTAAAAGATATTTGGAGAATACATAATCCAAAAGAACTGGACTATACTTTTTTTCCCGATAGACATAGATCCTTCTCTAGGATTGACTTTATTTTGTTGTCAGATGATTTACTTGTGAAGACAAAAAGAACAAAGATTTTTCCAAGAACTTTGACCGACCATAGCCCAGTATGGATAGAAATTGAAATGGGCAAGACTGAGCGACGCTCTTGGAGAATGAATGAAAACTTGTTCAGATATGAAAAAAAAATAATAGAACTTAAAAAGCATTTGAAAGAATTTTTTGAAATAAACTTGAATAAAGGTACCCCAATTGAAATTGTATGGGACGCGAGCAAAGCTTATATGAGAGGGGTGCTTATTTATATGAACTCTAAACATAGACTGATTCGACAAAAGAAAAGATCTGAACTGGAAGTAGAAATAAAGAACAAAGAACAGCTACTTATTAAAAACCCAACAGAAGAAAGAATACGTGGTGTTATAAAACTTTTGAAAGACCAATTTCAAATGCTCATGGCGGAACAAGTTGCAACAAATTTACAATATGCGAAGCATAATACATTTTGTAATGCCAATAAACCGGGCAGATGGTTGGCCTATACATTAAGGAAAAAGCAGAGTATACGGACTATTGATAGTATTGATATTGGAGGGAAAGAAATTTTTCAACAAAAAATAATTAAAGAAGCTTTTGTGGACTATTATACTAAACTATATGCTAAAGATGATGTGCAGAATGGATTTATAGAAAAATACTTAGATAATAAAAGAGTTACAAAAATTACGGATCAACAAAAGGAAAGAATGAATTATCCTATAACAGAAGAGGAGATAATGGCAGCAATTAAACAATTAAAAACAGCTAAAGCTCCTGGAACGGATGGTTTGACTGCAGTGTATTATAAAACTTTGCAAGCAGAAATGGTGGAACAACTTAGAGATCTATTTTGTAATATTCAACAAGGGGGTAAAATACCCCCATCATGGACAACAGCTTATATTTCTTTGATACCAAAAGAGCAAGCAGGTCCTAAAAAACCGGAGAATTATAGACCAATATCTCTTCTGAATACTGATTATAAAATTTATGCAAAAGTACTAGCCAACAGGTTGATGCCAGTAATTCAAAAGGTGATTCATGAAGATCAAGCGGGATTTATCAAGGGTAGATACATGAAGGACAATGTAAGGCAAGTAATAGATTTATTGGAATATCTTGAAAAGAATAAACAGATCCCTGCAGTGCTGGTTTTTTTGGATGCGGAGAAGGCCTTTGATAGAGTGGATTGGAATTTTCTACTAAAGACTTTAAAAAAGATGGACTTTGGGGATCAATTTATACAGGTGGTTTCAGCAATTTATCAAGAGCAAAAGGCACAGATTATTATTAATGGAAGTTTGACAACAGAGTTTAAAATTGAAAAAGGAACAAGACAGGGATGTCCGTTGTCCCCACTGTTGTTTATTTTAACACTAGAAGTCTTGTTAAACACAATACGGGACTCTAATATCTTGAAAGGTATAATGATAAGGCAAGAGGATTACAGAATAAAGGCATTTGCAGATGATTTGATTGTTACCCTAACACAGCCAATGGAATCAATAATCCAGATGAAGGACATTATACAAGATTATGGTAAAGTTTCAGGTTTTAGAATGAACCAGAAAAAAACTAAGTTGATAGTTAAAAATATGACACAAGATCGTAAACACGAGCTTCAAAGGAGGGCAGGTTTTGAGATTGTACCAAAGGTAAAATATCTAGGAGTTCAGGTTGCAGAATCAAATATTAAATTGTTTCAAAATAATTATGAGGTGTTGTGGCGAGAGGTGCAGAAAGATATGGAGAGTTGGAAAAAACTGCAGCTGTCTTTACTTGGAAGAATAGCAGCAGTTAAGATGAACATTTTGCCAAGATTTCTTTTTTTGTTTCAAATGATTCTGGTGCTTAAAAGTGATAAACAACTAAAAGTGTGGCAAACTGGAGTGAATAAGTTTGTCTGGAACGAGAAAAAACCAAGAGTGAAATTGAAAATTATGCAAGATGTTCCAGAAAGGGGAGGTCTTAAACTTCCAAACCTTCAGTTATATTATGAAGCAGCAGCTTTGACTTTAGCAAGTGACTGGTTTGGAAGGAAAAAGACTGGAATACTGAATATAGAAAGTTTTGATCTTGAATTTGGATGGCATGCTTACTTATTTTATGACAACAAAGTGGATAAAGTATTTAAAAGCCATATACTTAGAGACTCTTTGATGAGAGTTTGGAAGAAGCACCGATTCAAATGGGATTATAAAATACTGCTATGGCTGGATCTTGGTCATATTATGTGGAATACAAATATAATGTCACTCGGGGGGTTTTTATACAAAGAGGTTCTTTTTACAGATGCGGGCAGATGGCAGTTGAAGACACTACAGACACTGTTGGATGAAGGGATTAACTTAACTTGGTTACAATATAATCAACTACAATTGAGATGGAAAGAGGACCAAAAAACTGGTATTATGTTGCATGAGGAAGAATTGGTTAGACATATAAAAGAGAAAGGTCCAATGCATATTAAAAGGCTTTATAATGTCTTGTTAGAAAGGGATTCAGAAACTGAATTGGTTAAAGATTGTATGATTAAGTGGGAACAAAATTTTGAGGAGCCAGTGATGTTGGAAACATGGGAAAAAATTTGGGTTCAGAATGTTAAATTTACACAGTCGCAGAATTTGAGGGAAAATTTCTATAAAATGTTTTATAGATGGCATTTAGACCCCAAAAAATTGTCGTGTATGTACCCTAATGTTCAGCCAAAATGTTGGCGATGTGACTGTTTAGATGCTACATATTATCATGTTTGGTGGACCTGTAGGAAAGTTAAGGCTTTTTGGATAAAAATTTGGTCATGCAGAATGTTTTGAAGAAAAAAATTCAATTTTCTCCACAATTGTTTTTATTGGGTATAGTTAAGGGTTTTACTTCAGGTGAAACAAAGTTGATATTGTACATGATAACAGCTGCGAGATTATTGATAGGTAAATATTGGAAGAATGAAGTTTTGCCCACGATCGAGGAATGGACTTTGAAGATGGCCAGTTTTGCAGAGATGGTGAAGATTTCAGCATATTTAAAAGACTGTTCACAAGAGACTTATGAATGGGAATGGAAAAAGTGGATAGATTATGTTCAGAACAAATATCAAACTAGGAAGTATCAAATAGCTTTTATTTGAAAATGATATATCAAGATAGAAATATTTTAATGTAATGAAGTTAAAAAATTATAAGGGGGAGGGAGGGGTTCAAGTTTTATATAAGTTTTATACTAAGGGTTTTTTTTTACCTGATGTGAGTATATTGTGTGGAAGTCCGGGGGGAGGGGGGGTTAGGGAGGGTTAGGGAGGTTGGGAAGTTTTGGGTGGGTTGAGGTGGGGGGGAAAGGGGTGAAAATGTAATTGTAAAACTTTTGCAATAAAAAAAAAAGAGAGAGGAAGCAACAGGAGCTAAGCCCCCATTGATTAACATGTCTGAAGTAAAAACGACAGAGCTAATTATAGGTGGGAGGTGGGTGGTTGGGCCTATCATGCGCGCAATGTCCAAATTGATCAATGATGTATAAAGGCGAATATCTCTTCAATATCTTTTACACTCTGACAATGTTAGCAGAGGCTAACAAAAGCTAAATGGATATTTAAATATATCTTTTCATGTGACAACATTGAGGAAATGACACTTGGTTACAATGTAAAGTAGTGAATGTACAACTTCTATAACAGTGTAAATGTGCTGTCCTCTCAAAATAACACAACACACAGCCATTAATGTCTAAACTGGTGGCAACAAAAGTGAGTATACCCCTAAGTGATAATGTCCAAATGGAGCCCAAAGTCTCAATATTTTGTGTGGCCACCATTATTTTCCAGCACTGCCTTAACCCTCTTGGGCATAGAGTTCACTAGAGCTTCACAGGTTGCCACTGGAATCCTCTTCCCTCCTCCATCATGACATCACGGAGCTGGTGGATGTTAGAGAGCTTGTGCATCTCCACTGTCCATTTCAGGATGCCCCACAGATGCTCAATAGGGTTTAGGTCTGGAGACATGCTTGGCCAGTCCATCACCTTTACACTCAGTTTCTTTAGCAAGGCAGTGGTCATTTTGGAGGTGTGTCTGGGGTCGTTATCATGTTGGAATACTGCCCTGTGGCCCAGTCTCCAGAAGAAGGGGATCATGCTCTGCTTCAGTATGTCACAGTACATGTTGGCATTCATGGTTCCCTCAATGAACTGTAGCTCCCCAGTGTCGGCAGCACTCATGCAGCCTCAGACCATGACATTCCCACCACCATGCTTGATTGTAGGCAAGACACACTTGTCTTTGTACTCCTCACCTGGTTGCCACCACACACAATTGACACCATCTGAACCAAATACGTTTATCTTGGTCTCATCAGACCACAGGACATGGTTCCAGGAATCCATGTCCTAAGACTGCTTGTCTGCAGCAAACCGTTTGCAGGCTTTCTTATGCATCATCTTTAGAAGAGGCTTCCTTCTGGGATGACAGCCCTGCAGACCAATTTGATGTAGCGTGTGGCGTATGGTATGAGCACTGACAGGCTGACCCCCCACCCCTTCAACCTCTGCAGCAATGCTGGCAGCATTCATACATCTATTTCCCAAAACCAACCTCTGGATATGATGCTGAGCACGGGCACTCAACTTCTTTTGTTGACCATGACGAGGCCTGTTCTGAGTGGAACCTGTCCTGTTAAACCACTGTATGGTCTTGGCCACTCTGCTGCAGCGCAGTTTCAGGATCTTGGCAATCTTCTTATAGCCTAGGCCCGTGATAGCAAACCTATGGCACATGTGCTGGAAGTGGCACGCAGAGCCATTGCCAGTTGTTCTTTTGGGTTCCGGCATACTGACCAGCTGGTTTTCACACATACGGGCGCATTGGAAACCGGAAGAGCAGCCAGCCATTGCGCATGCACGCTCCAGGAAGATAATCTACCTGTTTCCAGTGTGTGCAGGCACGTCGGCCACTTGATCGTCTGATTTCTGGTGTGCATGTGCACATGAAGACTAGCAGTGGCAAGAGCAATGGGCCCATGTGCCAAAAGACATGGAGTAGGGAGCCCAGAGCTGTTGGCCAGGATAGGTGGGCTGGGGCTTCCCTCCCTCCCCACCTGCGTGGGCTTCTTGCACGGCCCCAGGTGGTCTGGAGCATCTGGGCAGCTCGGGAGCCCCAGAAAAGACAGCCAGCTCCAGTGCACCCACCCTCGCCACTTCTGTGAAGGAAGCATGACCGCTTCCCAGCAGCACGGTGTCTCCAGCGTTCCTCCTCTGCAGAGCCGCCACCCTAGAAGAGTAGCAGCAGCAGCAGCAGCAACTGCACGGGAAGAGTGGCCAGCTGCCCACCCACTGCCCCTTCCCCTAGCCATGTTTGACTTAGACAAGTTCGAGCGGCAGCTAAATAAAAAGGAACAGGGTAAGCAAGCATGGTTGGGGGCAAGCAAGTTGGCCGAGTTTAATGCCAGAAGGAGAAAAAGAAGTATGTGATGGCGGTAGCTCTCCCCCTCCCTCCCCTCTCCCTGCGTGGTGGGGCGACACTTTTTTTGGCACAAGGCAGCCGGGTTGCTCAAGTGCCCTGACCTGCCAGGCGAGGGAAAAGCAGCAAACTCAGATTAAAAGGAAAAAACTCTGAACGTGTGGCCTCCACTGCCCTGCCTCAGCTCCTCCCCGCTGGGAGCTTGGCAGCTTTGCAACTCCCCTGATGGTCTACTACCCGCAGGCTTCCCCAGCCACTTGCCATCCAGGCTTTCTGTGGGCCACAGCCATGCAGGGCTTACCACTGCTTTTTCCTCACCTGGTGGATTGGGTCACTTGAGCAACCCGGCTGCCTTGTGCCAAGAACCACATTGCCTTGCCCCGCTCGCCCGGCTGACTGCGAGTCTTTCAGTGAGCCTAGCACGCATTGCCAGGCTGGAGGGCAACTGGGTACCCATCTGTTCCCTGGTGAGACAAAGCAGCGGCCGTTTACAATTTCATTGTATTACAATTAATTACAATTTCATTGTAATTAAGAGTTTGAAAGCATAGAAAAGAAACTATTATGAAATCTAAATGAAAAAAGAAAATACTGATATTAGGACATAATTTAATAGAGTAATTTTTGTTTCTTTTTCATTGTTTTGTAATACATTGTGTTCACATGACATACTTTTACCACATTCCTTCCAATGATAGCAAAGTTTTCATGCAATGCTTATATAATTTAAATGCTGATAGTTACTTAGGAATGTTGACAATCATATCCTGTGAATAGAGATAACTCCAGTATGTCTGCCACCAGTGTACATTCAAATAGAATGAAAAATATTACTTATTAGAACAATAGTTACTCATCCATACAAGTATTTCATTTATTCACTTATTGTTAGTTAAAAACTCCTCCCTGTTTATTAGATTCAAGTTCTAATGCATACTTATTTGGAAATGGTGAATAATTGAGGTTGGAATCAAATTAACTATCCCAACTGCTACAATTTAATTGCAATAATATATCAAAGAGATATTAAAATATCTTTGCAGACCAGAATTCTGTGATGTGTCACATAGCCAATTAATACATCAGCTCCTTATAGTAATTTTGATATCAGTCATTTAAATCAAGAGTAATCAAACAAAAAACTCACCCATACATTCTTTTTCAGATGGTTCTTCTGGAAGCATCATACCTCCTTCAATTATACTGTTTAGAATTTTTTTTTAAAAGTGAAATAAGCTTGAAAACTTAAAATAGGTCACTTACTTTTCTTTAAAAATGAATGTCCTGTTCAATCAACTATTTGGTAAGCCTGGTAAGAAACATAGGAGCTTATATTTTTTTTCTCATGGACTGGAATTAGGAAGTTCTCACTTATATATGAAGATATAGGTGTAGAAACTACAAGTTGCTTTATCAAGTAGAATATTTTCCTTGTAAAGTAAATAATGACTTGCTAAATATATTGTCATATATAATAAAGTTTAATAAAGTTAAACTTTATTAAAGTTTAACCCAAGTGAATTTGTAGTGATCACATTTGTATATTATTCGCATTTTTTCATCTATACTTCTCCATTTTCCAGTGCTGTACCCTTTGTCTTTTTGCATTGCTCATCCAGAAATGCATTTTTGCTAAATTCATAGGCTATGTGTGTTGAAAGGTAGACATAATGGTCCTGTTTTCATTGATAATATCCAAATATTATTACCAAAATGTGCTCTTATCATGTGGCAGAGAGGGAAAAGTTCAGATTTGGTAAGTGTACCCAAATCATAAAAAGATGTGTGGTTAAATGTTTAGGTGTATTTATTTAGACATATCTATCCCTTCACAACTGGCAGGTAAAAGGAACTAGTTATATAGGCATCTGAGTAAAAGTCAAAATTACATTATGTCACATATATGATATGAATTTGTCATTATAATTAATACCATTTGCATCATCACGACACATGTGGTGTTACTTTATTCCTATCATAGGTACCCATGACTAGCTCTTTTATAAAGTAAGTGTTAAATTTGGTCCCCTTGTCATTGTACCTTTGTGCACCATTTTCATGTGTCTCTTATCATATCTTATAGCCAGGACCAAGACTGCTCAGTTGCATTTTCCAAACTACTTTGCAGTGAATTCCATTAGGGAAATAGTGAAGTTTCTTGCAAGGTAATTGTATTATGCCTGTTACAGCAGTTTAGATTTGAACTGAGTTTCAGTAACTAGCTTTCTCACATAAGAATTGTGTTTACAGAACATATACAGAGAGAAAGAGAAGCAATAGGATTGAGAAGGTTATCAACCTTTATGTCAGCCTTTGACTTTCTGCTTTGGCTGCCATAAGAAACGGGGGAGGGAAGAGCGTGGGGGAGGGAAGCAAGCTGGTGGATTTTGAAGAAACGAAACCTAAGCACCGAAGTGGCTATCGGGTCAACCGTCATCGCGTTCCTGATTGATGACGATGCCAGACGTGCTTCCACCTGACCTCTGGGAGACCTTTGGATTGGGTGATTGATGATGGACAGTGGGAGGGAATGCTTTCTATATGCAACTTTCATGCCTATTGCTTTAGTTTCAGCTTTCCTTTGGTTGCGTTCATTTCATCTTCCAGTAAAAGTACATTACTCTGTAAATATGGAGTTTGGCTCATTCTTTCCTGGACTTTAAAGGAAGCACACCTGACATTAAGTTGAAACTCACTCAGGTCATCCCGGATAACCACCGATGGGACTGTGATCCAGATCATGTCAGATCAGGAAGCTGAAGAAGCATAAATGGGAGCATCGGGCTCTACGATGCCTTCATTTCAAACAGAGGAAGAAACTGCTGAATGGTTGAGAAAACTCCGGCTCAGAGAGGAGACTGAGGAAACCAGATGGTCGAAAGGAAAGGCTGCCGGACTGGGGTGGGACCCCCCAGGGAGTAACCAGCTCCAGACCAGGTAAGAGAGAGGCGGTGTGGCTGCAAGAGCAAAAGGAAAGACTCATGCTGGCACAGGCATCGCAACTCCTCCGAGATGTTGAAGAAAGCCAGAAAAGCCATGAGTCTTATGGGTTCCCTTTAGAGAAAGGAGGAGACGGCCCCAGGGGGGAGCCGGAAGAAACAGCCTGTGGGGGAGAAGATGAGGAAGCAGAGGAAAGAACATCTCAGACTTCGGGGGCTCCAGTGAAGGACGTAACAGGTCAGGGACCCCCAGCCTTGCAGGCCCCTCCCCGCAGACGTAAAAAACCAAAAATTCCCCCCCTAACTGGGAAATATGATGGAATCCGAAGACCTTGGGTTATTTTTTGACTCAAGTGTGGAACCACATGCAAGATTGGGGGGAGGACTATTTGTCAGATGCTGCTCGAGTGAGATGTGTCACAAGCATATTAGAGGGAGCCGCAGCTGACTGGATGGTGGTCCTCCACAATAATGACTCCCCTTTGCTAAGAAACTACAACCAATTCATGGGAGCTCTTAGGAGGCTTTTGAAGACCACCTAGCTGAACGAAAAGCGAGACTTAGAATGAAAAGCATCCAGCAAGGCCGGAGATCAGTGGCAGAATACACCCAAGAATTCCACGAGCTGGCACCCTATATGACAGGGTGGTCAAAAGCGGCTCTCCTGGAGAGTTTCAAAGATGGGCTGAATGAAGAGATATACAAGGATTGTAGAGGCCGGGGGGTCCCCAAAGATTTGCAGAGTTGGTATATAGCAGCTGAGGATGTGGTGATCGAGCTGGCCCAAAGCCGACTCCGAGGGGGGCGTGCTGGAGACCTGTCATCCTCCTTTTACCGTAAAGGAGCACCTAAGATGGCTGAAAGGAAGGCAGAATTCAAACCAAAGTCAAAAGCCTTTCACCTGTTTCAAATGTGGGAAGGAAGGACATCGGGCTGCCAAATGTTTCTCCAAACCAGTACCTAAGACCACCGGTTTGGGACCAAGGAAGGACGACAAAACACCCGCAAAAACCCACGGCACTGCCCTGAAAGGAGAAGTCGTTGAGTTCGCTCCCCGAAACAAGGGTGAGTTGGGAACTCCGACCACCGACGACGACAGTGGGACGGACTCCGATTCCGACTCCGATGATCTGGTGAATCGCACAGAGGACCCCATGCTCATCCCCGTAGAAATAAAGGTGCCATCCACAGGGACACAAGTGCAGATATTAGCCCTACTAGACTCTGGGTGCACCAGGTGCATAATCAGCCTGAAAGTGGTGGAAAAGATGGGCTTGAGATTAAAAACGCTAAAAAGGCCTATTGCGTTCTGTCAGTTGGACGGGTCTATTGCAGGAGGGGGCCCAGCCAGTTTTGTGACTGAACTCATTGAAATGCAGCTGGTGGATCACGTAGAAAGTCTCAGATTCATTGTGGTCCCTGGCATGGAACGACCCCTCATACTTGGACTGCCTTGGCTCCGTAGATGGAACCCACGAGTTCATTGGAAAACTGGGATCTTGCGTATTCGCACCGGAAAACCGAGATTAGAGAGGGAACCCCCCCCCCGCCCGAGAGGACAGTTCAGGACCCGAAACTGTGGAAATGGCAGTAGGGCACATTGAAGGGGAAGAGAAGATTCCAAAAGAATATTGGGATCTCCGTGAAGTTTTTAGTGAAAAGGCCTCGGATGTACTGCCTCCTCACAGGGCTACGGACTGTACCATTGAAATACTCCCAGGTGTGAAACTTCCTAAACCAAAAATCTACCCCATGACCCCTTGAGAATTAGGGGAACTGCGAAACTTTATTGATAAAGTTAGAATGGGGGTTTATTAAACCTGCCAAACCAAAGGTAGCGGCACCGGTGTTTTTCCGAGAAAAGAAGGATGGTTCCTTTCGCTTGGTAGTTGATTATAGGAACCTAAATGCGATTTGTGTGGATCCCTACCACTCATGAAGGACATGCTATCTCACCTAGGAAAGGGAAAAATCTTCACCAAACTTGACCTACAGGAAACTTACTACTGAGTGAGAATTAAAAAGGGAGATGAGTGGAAAACATCATTTAGCTGCCCACTTGGATGTTTCCAGTTTAAAGTACTCCCATTTGGACTACAGGGAGCCCCTGCTGTGTTCATGCAATTGATTAACAAAGTACTGCATGAGCACCTGTTTAAGGAGGTTCTAGTCTACTTGGACGACATTCTTATCTACTCAGAGAACATGGACTATCATGTGAAATGGTCCTGAAAAAACTCAGGGCCGCTGAACTATATGCCAAACTTTCTAAGTGCGAGTTCCATCAAAGTAAAATTGACTAACTTGGATATCGCATATCACATGAGGGGATAGAGATGGACCCTGGGAAGGTTCGGGCCGTGTTGGAATGGGCCGCCCCACACACCCGCAAACAATTACAAAGTTTCCTGGATTTTGCGAATTTCTATAGACAGTTTATCCCCTCATTTGCCAAAATAGCTCTGCCTATAACAAATCTTCTGAAAACTAAGGGTGAGGCAAAACCAAGACCCTCACGACCTCTTGAATGGACTATGGACTGTCAAGCAGCTTTTGAAAAGTTGAAATGACTGTTTGCTGCTGAGCCGGTCCACAAACATCCAGACATGGAAGAGCCTTTTGTAGTACAAGCAGACGCGAGCGACGTGGCTGTGGGAGCAGTACATTTGCAAAAGAACGCAGAAGGGGAATTACAACCCTGTGCTTACACGTCCCATAAATTATCAGAAACCGAGAGGAGATGGGCCATATGGGAAAAAGAGGCTTTTGCAGTGCGATGGGCATTGTTAACGTGGAGACTATTTCTGGAAGGAGCAGAGCACCCATTTGAAGTTTGGACTGATCACAAAAATCTGGAGGCATTGAAAACACCACGTAAACTGTCATCAAAGCAAGCTCGTTGGGCCCAGCATTTCAACCGTTTTAATTTCACCCTACACTACATTCCTGGTGGAAATCATTTTATGGTGGATGCACTCTCCAGAATGCCTCAATACAACAGTACCAAGAAAGAAGTGGTTCAACCCATCATCCCTTCCACACAACTGGCCGCGCCCATGACTACCAGAACACAGGTGAGGGCCGATCCAGCCTTTTTGGGCGACCTACTACAGAAATTACAAGAAGCCTTAAAAACTGATGAATGGTTTAAATAATAATAATAATAATAATAATAATAATAATAATAATAATAATAATAATAATAATAATAATAATAATAATAATAATTTTATTTCTATACCGCCCTTCTCCTGAAGGACTCAGGGTGGTGTACAGCCAGTTTAAAAACACAAGACACAACAATAATTAAAAATTAAAATAATTAAATAAATTTGGCTGATTTAAAACTCTAAAAATTAAAATACCCCAATTTAAAATTATTATATTGACAGCCCTGCCTGGTGGAACAACAAGGTCTTCAATGCGCAGCGGAACACCTGGAGGTCGGAGATCTTGCGTATTTCCGGGGGCACTTCATTCCACAGGGCTGGGGCTCCCACAGAGAAGGCCCTCCCCCTGGGTGTCGCCAGCCGACATAACTTGGCCGATGCACCCTGAGGAGACCCTCTCTGTGGGAACGAACTGGTCGGTGGGAGGCTATTGGTGGCAGAAGACGGTCTCGAAGGTACCCGGGTCCTATGCCATGGAGTGCTTTAAAGGTGGTAACCAGCACCTTGAATCGCACCCAGAAGACCACTGGGAGCCAGTGCAGCTCGTGCAGGAGGGGTGTCACACGGGCACAGCAGGTTGCGCCCATAACCACCCGTGCGGCCGCATTCTGGACCAGTTGGAGCCTCCGAGTGCTCTTCAAGGGGAGCCCCATGTAGAGAGCATTACAATAGTCCAGCCGGGAGGTGACAAGGGCATGAGTGACCGTGTGCAAGGCGTCCCGGTCCAGAAAGGGATGCAACTGGCGGATCAGGCGAACCTGATAAAAGGCCCCCCTGGCCACGGCCGTCATGTGCTCTTCTAAAGACAGCCGTGCGTCCAGGAGGACACCCAGATTGCGAGCCCTCTCAGTGGGGGGCAAGGATTCACCCCCAATAGTCAGCGATGGCACCTGCTGACTATATCGGGACGCCGGCAACCACAGCCACTCGGTCTTGGATGGGTTGAGTCCGAGCCTGTTCCTCCCCATCCAGGCCTGTACGGCCTCCAGGCAGCGAGACATCACATCAAGGGCATCGTTGGGGTGGTCTGGGGTGGAGATGTACAGCTGAGTATCATCAGCGTACAGGTGACACTTCACCCCAAAACCACGTATGATCTCACCCAGCGGCTTCACATAAATGTTGAACAGAAGAGGCGAGAGGACCGACCCTTGTGGCACTCCCCATGCGAGATGCCTCGAGGTCGACCTCTGCCCCCCTGCCAACACGAACTGCGAGCGGCCGGAGAGGAAGGAAGAGAACCACTGCAAAATGGTGCCCCCTACTCCTAACCCTCTCAACCGCTGCAGCATGATACCATGGTCGATGGTATCAAAAGCCGCTGAGAGATCTAATAGGACTAGGACAGAGGAGCAACCCCTGTCCCGGGCCCTCCAGAGATCATCCACCAACGCGACCAATGCCGTTTCTGTGTTGTGCCCCTGCCTGAAGCCCGACTGGTACGGGTCTAGATAAATAGCTTCATCCAGGTGCCTGGGCAGTTGTCGTGCCACCACACTCTCAACAACCTTCACCACAAAACGAAGGTTGGAGACCGGACGGTAGTTAACTAATTCAGCCGGGTCCAGGGAAGGCTTCTTGAGAAGGGGCCTCACCACTGTGGGAAAGGCACCCTCACTCAGAGAAGCAGTTATATTCCCCTGGAGCCAGCCTCGTGTAACCTCCTGGGAGGCCAGTACCAACCAGGAGGGACACGGGTCCAATAAACATGTGGCGGCACTAATCCTACTCAGAACTCTGTCCACATCCTCGGGAGCCACAGGATCAAACTCCTCCCAGATAATATTCTCAAAACCTACCCTCGTCTCCTCCCCCGGACTCGCCCAGTTGGAGTCCAAGCCTTCCCGAATCCGAGCGACTTTATCATGCAGGAATTGCACAAAATCCTCAGCTCGACCCTGCAAGGGATCCTCCTGCACTCCCCCCCCCGAAGAAGGGAGTGGGTCACCCTAAACAGGGCGGCTGGGCAGTTCTCTGCAGATGCGATAAGAGCGGAAAAATGGTTAGATTTCGCCGATTTATCGCCACTAGGTAGGTCTTGATATAAGACCTCACCTGTGTCCGGTCGGAATCAGAATGACTAGTCCTCCAGATGCTCTCTAGGCGTCTTTTCCGATGCTTCATCTCTCTCAGCTCCTCAGAGAACCAAGGAGCCAATTGAGATCGGCATCGGGTCAGAGGCCGCAAAGGCATGACACGATCCAAAGCTCCGGCGGCCGCACTCTCCCAGGCGGCCACCAGCCCTTCAGTTGAGTCGTGTGTCAGGGTCTCAGGAAACGGCCCAAGCTCCGTCAGGAACCTTTCTGGATCCATCAGGCGCCTGGGACGGAACTATTTAGTCGGTTCCGTCTCCCTGCAGTGGGGGGAAGCGGTAGGAAAGTCCAAGTGAAGGAGCGAATGATCTGTCCATGACAAGGGTTTAATGTCTAAGTCCCCTCTACCAAGATCATTCAACTACTGACCAGAGATGAAAATCAAGTCCAGAGTGTGTCCTCCTATGTGAGTGGGGCCTTGAACTAACTGGGTCAGGTCCATGGCCGTCATGGAAGCCATGAACTCCCGAGCCACCTCTGACACTTCACACGCGGATGGAAGGTTGAAATCCCCCATGACAATAAGTCTGGGGGTATCCACCGCCACCCTAGCGATGACGTCGAGTAGCTCGGGTAGGGTTGCTGCCACATGGCAGGGAGCCAGGTACGCAGTCAGCAAACCCATCTGCACCCCACGGCCCCACTTCACAAAGAGGATCTCACATCCGGCTATCTGAGGAACAGTGGTCTCCCTCGGACAAAGACTCTCCCTAATAATCACCACCACTCCCCCACCCCTCCCCTGGGCCCTTGGCTGATGAAATGCACGAAAACCTGGTGGGCACATTTCAACGAGGGGGACCCCCCCCCTTGGCCCAACCAGGTCTCCGTAATACCTGCCAGGTCCGCAACCCCCTCCAATATAAGATCACAGGTGAGGGGGGCTTTATTTACAACCGACCTGGCATTACATAACATCAGCCGTGGACCCTGGGCCTGAGACTCTGCACAACCCAGGCCACGAGACGCGCATTGGGGACCGGAGTGCGCAATTGCTCGTAAACAGCATATGCGCACCCCCGGCACATGATATGGTCCCCTGCGCCCGTCATACCTGCCCCTCCCACTCATTATTTCAATTGCATTGCCCTTCTTGTTATCCCCCTGCTCCCCGGATAAATTTTCTTTCCTGACCCCTCTGCTGCAGCCAATCAACCTGTCACCCCGCTCAGTAGCTATCTGGACCCCCCCAGGTCCACTTTCACAACCCCCTCCCTTCCTCCCGGGTCCCCTTAAAATTTTCTTTAAAAATTTAAATAAAAAACCCCTCAACCCCCTCTTCGCTGCATGCCATCTCTCGGGATTCCAAAATCCGTCATCAAGATAGGCCCTCGATAGCATGGAGGGCCAGACCTGCGAGAGGGGGGAGTCTTGCAGCGCAAGGAGTTCGGCGGCCGAGTGCATCAAGAACTGGGAAGGGTGAAATATCCTCTAGCTGAGGTTCCATAGAATAGTCTAATCGTCCTAGGGCATGGAGAGGCAGCAACTCAAGACATGGAAAAACTGGGTTCCACTGTCCTCTCACGACAGTGGATGAAGTCTCGTGCGATTTCAACAAAACTCAGAAGGTGCTCTCTCCAGGCCATCCTCTCACGATGGCTAGCCAAGATGGAATTGGCTATGGAGAGATTCGATAGTCTATCCGCTCTGGTAGGGGAAACGGCAGTTGAACTAGACTCCCTCAGAATCCATATCAGAATTGTTTAAAACCCATTCAAATGAATATACCCTCCGTGATGGTCTAGCTTGGATAAATTGTATGTCCCTGAGAGTTTAAGACTAACAGTACTACAATACGCTCATGATGCCAAGGCAGCCGGACACTTTGGATTTGTTAAAACTCTACATCTTATTAAAAGACAGTTTTGGTGGCCTGCCCTCAAAAAGGACATAGAAGCATATGTGGCTAGCTGTCCGGTGTGTGCCTCAGCTAAAAGACTTCCGGGGAAGCCACCAGGGTTGCTGAAGAGTGTGGCAAGACTGGATGCCCCTTGGAAGGAAATATCCATGGATTTTATTGTTGACCTACCAGAAAGTGAAGGGTGCACAGTCATTTGGGCAGTAACGGATTTGTTTTCCAAACAAGTGCATTTCATCTCTTGCTCTAAAATCCCTTCAGCAAAAACGCTTGCAAAACTGTTTATTTGTCATATTTACAGATTACATGGAGCTCCAAAATGTATAATTTCGGACAGGGGTGTACAATTTACTTCCAATTTTTGGAAGGAGTTTTTAAAGTTAATAGGCTCTGCCCAAGAACTAAGCTCCGCCCACCACCCCCAGACCAATGGGGCCTGTGAGAGAACCAATGCTGTGTTAGAACAGTATCTGAGATGTTATGTAAATTACCAGCAAGACAACTGGGTGGACTTATTGCCATTTGCGGAGGTGGCATACAACAACTCTATCCATAGCAGCACCGGGTTCACTCTGTTTAGGGTAGCATCTGGTCAGGATTTTGTGCCAATCCCCGAGTTACCACAAGACACCCCACAAAACCCATCATTGGTTGAGTGGATCGAACAGTTGCGGAGCACTTGGGCTGTAACTCAAAAAGCCCTAGATGATGCACACCGAGCACATAAGACACAAGCAGATAAAAAACGGTCCCCGGCACATGTGTATAAAGTTGGTGACAGGGTTTATCTTTCCACCAAATACTTACAGACTTCACAAAAATCAAAAAAGCTTGGACCCAAGTATGTGGGTCCTTTCCTGGTCACTAGACTTATTAATCCAGTTACAGTTGAATTGGAATTGCCAAAAACGTTGAGACGGATACACCCTGTGTTTCATGTTAGTTTGTTGAAACCAGAACACTTGTCCCCTTTACGCCCGAACCAAGATTCCCCTCCGGTTCCCATACTGATAGAAGGGGAGCAACATTTCGAAGTCAAAGAAATTTTAGACTCTAGGAAGCACCATGGTAGGGTGCAATATTTGGTGGCTTGGAAACATTTCCCTTTGTCTCAAGCTGAGTGGGTGAACTGAGTTTGGTGTCCAGGCACCAAAGAAAGTACAGTTGTTTCATAGCAAATATCCTGATAAGCCTTAATGTCTATATTGCAATTATTTTTTTCTTTATTTTTTTCCTCCTCTCTTTCCTCTTTCCTTTCTCTTTTCCCTATTTAGGACTAACGTCTTTTCTCTGGAGGGACCGAATGTCAGCCTCCGACTTTCTGCTTTGGCTGCCATAAGAAACGGGGGAGGGAAGAGCATGGGGGAGGGAAGCAAGCTGGTGGATTTTGAAGAAACAAAACCTAAGCACCGAAGTGGCTATCGGGTCAACCGTCATCGCGTTCCTGATTGATGACAATGCCAGACGTGCTTCCACCTGACCTCTGGGAGACCTTTGGATTGGGTGATTGATGATGGACAGTGGGAGGGAATGCTTTCTATATGCAACTTTCGCGCCTATTGCTTTAGTTTCAGCTTTCATTTCATCTTCCAGTAAAAGTACATTACTCTATAAATATGGAGTTCGGCTCATTCTTTCCTGGACTTTGAAGGAAGCACACCTGACACTTTACCTAATGTTCTATATTTTTAATTATTTTAATTATTTCTTTTTTTACTAGGCACCTTAATAATGAACATGCATTGGATGACCGAAGCACTGCTCAGTGTCGGGTGCAAATGCAAGTGGTCCAACAATTAGAAATACAGGTTTGAAAATATATCCATATTCTGAATATATTTTTCCTTGAGAAAATTGTCTTAATTTCTTATGGAATTATGTATACATGGGTTAACATTTATGAACATGTTTTAATATCTACTGGTATGTTTTGAAATAAATTAAATACTAATTAAAGCAATGCAATTTAAACATCTACTCAGAAAAGAGCCGCTGAATTCAGGGAGTATTTTTTTTCTAAATAAGCACATGAGGTTTGACTTCATTTATGTTAAAAATTATTTTTAACTATCTTTTTTTTTTTTGCATCCTTGCGTAGGGCCATGCTAATCTTCTCTGTATCGTTCCAATTTTAGTATATGTGCTGCCGAAGCGAGCACTTTAACTATCATTTTTTTAACCTTCATTGGTAATTGTGCCTTTAGGAAATGGGATGTCATTATGCAAGTCTGGATTGACTTGCATAGTCTGGATTATGCAAGTGACGTGATTATGCAAGTCTGGATTAATTTATTTTCTATATCATTTGTATTCATATAAATTCTCAACTACCTTTTAAAGCAACAGTTCATAAACATAAATATATGCCAATAACATCATCAATCTGCAACTAAACATTTCACTTTAAAATTTCTTTGTGCTGTCTGCCATATTGTCTGCTATCACATTCTAGTGATGACCAAAATTCTTGAGATCTTGTAGACAAGTCTTCAACCTGCTTCATCATGCCAAATAGTTATGAAAATATGTGTCTGGAGATTTATAAGGCCATATTTTTAGACTCCAGAAATTTTGTTCCTAATTCACATAATGGCTTTGATTTTGTCTTAGTATATGATGGTTTTCAGTATAATGTACTTTTGGCCATCTAAGAATAGAAAAAAATAATAAAAAAATAAAAAAATCCTAACATTATCATTCCTAAAATGGCTAATGTAAATCAGTGCTCAGAATCATACTTTTACATATAGTTTCAATCATTTTGGAGGTTGGGTGAGGAAGGGAAAGACAAATTACTAGAAATTTTTCATTTAGTATAATTGGAGAGAACGCCACCAGACATAAGGCATATGTTAGTTAACAATAGGATCCAATAAAATAATAAAGACTTAAATGTGGGAATCAAATGTTTAGTCCAGGTAGAAAATACATTTTGGACCAAATAAGCTCTAGCAGAATTAATATTCTTTTTAGCACAGACCAATTAAACTGTAATCTATTTAAAGCATGTCTTCCTTTATAGCCCTAAACTGCTTTACTGTTACCATTTTACATTTTGTGCTCATTCTGCAAAAGAGATAGCTGACATACAATGGAAAAGTCTCATATAACACAAGCATGGATTGTATGGGTCAGGGGCTGTGGGTTTTTGTTTTGTTTTGCATGGTTTGGATTCCTTTTTTTTTTTTTTTTTTTTTTGCCTGAAAATTAAACAGTTGGAAATGAAATAACTGTAGTTATTATTCTCTTTCATTTTATATACAGTATGAGGACTTTGCTTTATTTACCCATCCAAATTCTCAGAGGGGTGTGTTTGTGTGTTTGCAGTTATTACAAATATTTATGAGTTTGGCATGGAAAAGAAGTTTTTACACTAAAGTCTTAGAGTATTCATTTAATGTATTGTTTAGTATATTAAAGTTAATTTTACTGGCATAGTGCTTTTAGGGTTTTTATCTACAGTATGCATATGATACTATTTGGGCCTTTAAAAATTGAAAGATAATTTATTTTTGCATTTTAGATATACAAAACTAAATATAATTGTTGAGTACTGTATTATAATATAGCAATATAACCAAAGGAGAGGGCCACAAATAATCCTGGTCCTTTTATGAACCATGTTGAAGGCTTTCTTTGAGGTGCAATTTATATATACAAATATTATGTTGTAATATAAAAGTCTCAATGGACTTTCTACTTTCAGGGTGACCAATTATGAGTTTTTCTCTCCTCCCTCTTTTGTATGACTATAGAAATGTAAGGTCCATCCATTGTAATGAGATCTAGAACATTGTTGATGTCAGTTTAGTGGCAGAGTTCAACATTTCACACTGCCTAGTCCCTGTCACTCTATTGAATTAGATTGATTATGGTAGATTGCAGGGGGCACTAACTTAACCTCATGGGAATGGATGAAAAGTATAGACAGTCTTGGCAGGTACCATGCTATGAGGACCCTTCACCTCTGTTGGCGCTAGCCCATTGCTAATAGTGTCCATAGGACTGTAAAGAGACACTATGGGCCATCTAATTTACAGACTTAGTAACTTGCTACTGTTGAGTCAGTAATGACCTCAATTCTCTTATTGACAAAAAGATGAAGTATTATTTGTTTTCTCTGACCTTTTAAATATGACAAAAGTTATACAGCTTTCTTCTTTCTCTCCCTCCACTCCTGAAAATCCAAGTTCCCTCTCCCTCTCTATAAAAGTTTTCACATAGGCTTTGACATAGGCTTTGATATGCAGGAACATTACTCCATAACAATCTCCAAGATAAGATGTATCACATGAAATAAAATAGCTGTTATTAGTCATTTCTAAAATGCTTCTGATCTCACTCTTTCTTTAACAGCTTTCTAAAGAACGTGAACGTCTTCAGGCAATGATGACCCACTTGCACATGCGACCTTCAGAGCCCAAGCCATCTCCAAAACCTGTAAGTGCATATTGCTTTATAAACAGTAAATAGGTCTACAAATGTAATAGACTAAGAAAATGAGCAATTTACTGACAGTTGGAAAACAATAAGTGTGATGAAAAATATGGCAATAAAATGAAGGAAAAATGCAATTGCTTGTCAAATTGCATGTTTCTTTAAAAGTAATGCTATCTTTTACAAAATCTGTCCAATCTGTGCCATAGGGGACACTAAACAAGCACACCTGTAAGTGCACAAATCACTCCCTTTCTGCTGAAGCTAGAAAGAATATCATTTTTGAAATAGACTCACAAATATTAAAAAGAAAGCTGTTTTGAAATACCTGAAGTTCAGCTGACACAGAAGTAGTAAAGAAATAGTAGCCTAACACAAGGCTATATAAGTACATGGGTTGATGCTGTAGTTTACCCTGTCATTTAAAATATCCATCAGAAAAGACATTGCGTTTTGTAATATTTTTGTCATTGAAGAGAAGCAAATTGTTCATCTGATATCAGCAATGCTACAGTGGGTATCTACTCCACTTTTGATAAAGTTACTGATATATCACTACCTGTTTCTGAATTAGTACTGATAATGGAATAAAATATGGAGCCTTTTTCAATAGCCTTCTAAAATATATTTGCAAGTTATATATACATCTCGGTGTATGTCAGGCTACACTGCTTGCTTCATATAATTTGATAAAAAATAATTCTAGTGAGACCACATTGGAATATTTCGTCCATTTCTGGTCACCACGATACAAAAAAAGATGTCCCTTCTAGTCTTATGATTCAATGTTCTATGTAGCCAATAATCTTTGAAAAAAATAGAGAAAAACAGCATACAATTTATACAATGTATATCATAGCCTCCTAAATATTCCTTAAACCAATGGAAGAGATGTTTGTAATTTTTTTCCACAAAACTGCATATTTCAAATACCTTGTTTCAAAGCATATCCTTAGGATTATCAGATATGGAGAGCAGAAATCAGGACCACCATCAGTAATCTGAATTAACATTTTCTGCATCTCTTTTCTGCCATCTAGTGATTCTTTGGACTTTTTCACCTCCCAAACTGATTGCTCTGTGATTTATAACTTGGTAGTTGCCCCTCTGAGTTTTCAGTGATTAGTAGCATTTTTATATACTGTATGGATGTAAATCTTCAACATTTGTGTTGTTTTCCATAATTAACTGTTTATTGCCTTAAGTATAAGTTTGCACTACAGTACTAAATATGTCCGCTTTTTCATTTTTTTCAAATGACTGTTTTTGTTAGTTTTTAGTATGTTCATTTGGCTCCCAAATATTTCTTAATAGTGTAGAAAATGTGTGGAAAATATTTTTGCATCATAGAATTGTTTTAATGTCAATGAGTGAATTCATTACAAATTTTAGAACTATCCCATATTTACTGTTTTGACTGTCTCATTACAATAAATTTATTTTTCTACTGTTTTCTATAGTGTCAGATAGATATCCACATGACAGAGTAATTGTCTCATAAATCCATCAGAAATCTGCAGCTTGTTCTTTTCCAATTAATTATTCAATCAGTAAATTTTTTAAAACTCCAGCAGCATGGTTACATCTACACTAATAAAGAATTTTCAGCCTATAATCCAAAACAGAACCTGAATGAATAATGTAATTGAAGTATTACATTACATAAACCACACATGAAAGAATTGCTAATTGCATTTGATGGTGGGCAATTAGTACAGAATCTTAGATTAGCAATTTAAAGTGAAAGCGCAGTTTAAAGTTCCCTTTGGAACTAGAAATATCTGAAGTAGTGAACTAATACTGTCTTCAAATTAGTTTGAGAGAAGAGTGGTAAATACCACCAAAAATAACCCCTAAAATGTACACTGTACAAAAAAGAAGCTTCAAAATTGATATGATAGTAGAGAATTATGGTCTCGTGCAGTGATTCAGTTAAGATGGCCCACACATTTGATAACTATTAATAGCATGAATTTGTTACCAAGGAAAAATGAGCTCTGTTGGTTCATCATTACACTCTAAACAGCTATCAGTACACGAACACAAGGTGCAACCACACTGTGTATTATATGACCCCATTTACTCTCTGAATGGTACTTCATTAAATGGTACCTTTTGGCCATGCTATGGATGGATGAAAATCAAAGTTATCATGGCTGTGAGTCCTGAATAATGAGTTTCACCCAACCTTGAATATATTCAGATGAGCCGAGTGATCATCCTACGTTTTACATGCTTTTCTTTAGTTAATAATAAATTCTATTTTATCAGCTCATGATTCCATGCCTACAAACATGTCATACTTATTATTGCTGCCTAGAAGAATAACTTACCATAACGCTGTAAACATAAAGGTTGACATACATACTAACCCTAGCATTTCCAAACCTGTCTGTGTTTTATCAATAATGTTGCAGCATGTACAATCTTCTCATAGAACTTTATTTTATTTTCATTGTGATAAAAAAAAAATTGGGGTGGGAAATAGCGGGATATCAATTTAATGTGTGTGTGTGTGTGTGTGTAATGAAATAAAATATACTATTGACATGTCAGTTTAGAATTTGTAGTAGTATATGTAGTATACTACTACTTTGATATGTAGTAGCAAGAACAATCGATATTGCTTCAATTTATAACTTACACAAAATCAAAGATACTTGTGTACCTCTTGGGCATTTCATCACTATACTGAAGACAGCATTGAGCAAAATCATTATATTTTCCTCCCTCCTTCCACCCCATATGTACTTAACAAAGAAAAACAGTTTGTGACTTATAAGGAACAGATGCACTCAGGGATGCCTTGAGGGCACCAGTCATTATTATTATACTGCTAATGCTCTTTTGCTGGCTGCTGCCCAAGAAAGCCAAACAATTAGCTGGCATATGTTAATTTTTGTTTCCCTAACAAATCTCTCTACTGACTAGATGTGTAAAACAAATCCACAAAGAAAGATCAATCAATGCTGCATGCCGTTGAAAAGCAGTCTATCTTAAATGTATTTGGGTCCTGAAAAGCAGGTGTTACTAGATTAGGAATAAAAACCAAGTCATCTCTGTTTAATCAATCAAGGCACACTTACTGCCCAACTTCTATTCATTTTAGTGCTAGATAATGCATAATATCCCTACAGATAGTGCTCTTCCTATAATTTCAACAAGCCATTATTAAGTTCTGCATATTGAAATATACTGTAGAAAACTATTGTAACTTTGATTGGTATCAACCAAGGATAAGGCAGAAATCATTTGGGGGGGTTACTGTCATGATTATCCATTTTGCTAATTGGATGCTATTTATGACAAAAGATGTATGGTAAATATGACAGAGTTAATATGCATTTTTGATAATGAGTAGCAAGGCTTTTCTTGCTGGGGGTGTAATGAAGGGCACACTGTTAAACAGCTTGCATATATTTTCACCTTCTTTCTTTTTTTCTCCCCACTCTGACATCCTCTTTCTAGGGTATATCAACCATAAGTGACACTGTAATCATAAATTGAAAATGATACTTCCAAAGGAATTGGCAAACTTGACATTTCATTATATTTGTTAACACATGCCACAAATGATTGTTAGTGAAGAAATTCCATTTCCCTCTCTCCATCTCCAATCAGATTTAATTTGAAAATTTTCAGCGTCCTCTGGTTAATTTGCAATTAAGACAATTTTGTTTGAATATGTAGTAATGTCATTACCATTCCACCAAATTAGCAAGGAGACTAAAGGTCAGTGTAAAATTTTCCAGCTGGTTGGAGCCTCTCAGCTGAGATTTGGGACTGAAGAAAGGAAATCCAGCAGCATTACAATAGGAACTTATTTTGAGTCACTTTGACCAAAAGCAAAAACACTTCTGGGTTCTCATCCTGGGGCTTCAACCAGGGACTAGCCTGCCCTGCAAAAGAGCCTGTCAATAATAAACTACAGGATACTATAGGGGTAGACTGTTGAGTCAAGTCCAGTAGGACTAGCAGAATAGTCCTGAGTGACATTACTAAAGATTAGAGGATCATCTAATTATAGATTTTATTATGCAGTTTCATCCTGTAATTAGCTGAGCTTGGCTTCTTCCTTGTGCAGCTTATTAGTGGCTACATAGCTGTAGAAAATTCTTTTCTCATCTGTCAAACCATTTAAATACTTCTCCCTGCCTTTTTTTTTTTTCTTCATGTAACTTCCTCTGGCTTCCTTCCTGGATCTCTGTAGTTAAATCTGGTGTCCACTGTCACCATGTCAAAGAATATCTTGGAAACATCTCCTCAGAGTTTACCTCAAACACCTACTACTCCAACAGCCCCAATTACTCCAATTACCCAGGGACCCTCAGTCATCACCCCTGCCAGCATACCCAATGTGGGAGCCATTCGAAGGCGACATTCAGATAAATACAACATTCCCATGTCATCAGGTAAGTTCATGTGTTTAAGTATCTGAAACATCCATAGAGGCATTTAGAGAATAAGACCTAGGAAGTCCAAGATATGCTTTATTTTCTTTAATATATAAAATCATGCTTAGTATCTGAACATCTATATATGACTTCAGTGGAGAGTTTGCTCGTTTATCAATAATCTTTGAAGGAAAGTGATTATAGAGTTTGCTGACTGATTTTTAAATAGCTGTTATTTCATGACAATGATAGGGTTGGAATGAAAGATAGGAAACATGCCATGTCATATAAGAAGATACTCTGATTAATACATAAAAAATGGCCCAACATTGGTAGTGAATGCTAATATCAATGCAAATATTTCACAAATGCAAGTCAAGATGTTCTGAAGTGCAGCTAACCCTTTTAATCAGTGCCTTGGGTTATGCCTATTCACACCAATAACAACACGTTTCCATTTTTTTAAACAGAAATTGCCCCAAACTATGAGTTTTATAAAAATGCAGATGTCAGACCTCCATTTACTTATGCAACTCTCATAAGGCAGGTAAGGTGAAAGAGAATTTACTCTTACTGATTACATTAGAACGTGTGAAAGCTTGCTAGAGAACGGAATACTGTCTAAGCTTGTTAAGAAACCATTATTTTGTATCAATCTGTATCTTGTCTCTCTCATTTCAGGCTATCATGGAATCAACTGACAGGCAGTTAACACTCAATGAAATTTATAGCTGGTTTACACGGACATTTGCCTATTTCAGGCGCAATGCAGCCACTTGGAAGGTAACGTTTATGTGTGTGTGTCTGTGTGTGTGTCTGTGTCTGTGTGTGTGTCTGTGAAAGAGAATGTGTGTATCAGTGCAAGCTGTTTTAAAAGAGTGTCTAGGCAAGTCTCTTAAGATAGGGCCAGGAACATTTATTTACATGACATAAGCAGATTAGTATCTGCTTCCCCTCTTTTTAACCTGCCTCTTGAATGGAATGAATTCCCTCTCTCAAAATGACAAGTGAAAGAATAATTCTGCCTCTGATATAGTTTTCTAATTTGGTGCAATTAATAGCTGAGGCTTGGCAGAGAAATGAGGGCCTGACACACTAATTACAGTGTGAGCACTCAATCATCAACACCTTTCTTAGTCGCACCATATTACTTTTTCTCTTGCATATTATTGGCTAATTAGTTTGAAAAATGTCTGTTTGCCTTGTGCAACAAATGGAGAGTGTAGGTTTTGTCTTGGTCTGTGCCTTTTGTACACATCATACCTCATCATACAGACTGAAGCTGCCACAGGACTGAGGGCCATGGCTACTCAGCTGGAACTAAAAGAAAAGAAAGTGAATATTATCCTGTCAGACTATAAATGTAGTTTATTTGCTTAGACAAAAGGGTTCATCCATATCCCTGTCCAAACAACTTTATTGTCTAGATCCTACTACAAGGATCAAAAAAAGGAGAAGGAGAAGAAGGGGTGGGGTGGGGGGTGTCTGATTCTCTTTTGGGGAAAAGAGCAATGTCTTGAAAGATAAGAGTCCTCAGCACAGATGAAGCAGACGTTTTATTTTCATTTCAAAAAGCAGTCAGAAACATCAATTAGCCATAAGCAATTTGGTACAAAAGGGAGAAATTGTTTGTAGCTCAGAAAAATAGAAGTAGCAAAGCACTCATCAGCATACTAAATTTTTAGTCTGTGAGATATGCCAAAATGAATTAATTTGGATTTAAAATGCAAATTTACCTTGCGAGTGATTGCAGATGTATGAGAGTGAGATTCAAAAAAGCTTTTAACTTACAAACTGCTTAGATGATATTAGTTATTACACTATGATACTACAATATTTTAAATGAGGATAATTATTCTATTTATGCATATTTTTTGGATAATGTATTTTGTAGAAAGAAAATATATAAAATATGTTTTTTCTGGTCTTTTTTTATAAATAATATTTATGTTTAAGATACATTTTCTTTTGTTATTCATTAAATAATGTAGTGAATGCTCCATCATTTGATTTACTGAAAGAAATTTTAAAAGAAATGAAAGGTGATTTAATATCTTAGCTTGGTCTCATCTCCACAGCTCGGGGATCCAGCAAAACTCATTCTGAACAGCTTATTAGTTCTAACTATATCGCATGCATAATAAAACTGCTCATTTGCTCATTAATATTAAAATTATCATATTCAGAGCCATGGGCATTAAGATCAATCAAATCCTTGGATTTCAGGTCAGATGCTATTTTACTATCTGCTTATGCTTCCTTAAAAAAAAAGTATTCTTCTTTTAAAGCCAGCCAGAAGCGTGTCTTTGTGCAAATAGAAAGAAATCTTCATCAAAATTACTTTGTTTTCTATTCGTAAAATGAGAATTAGGTCATTACTTGGCTGTACTTGATGGCTATATGCCAGTTTACTTTGACAGGAAGAAATATTTACTGAAACTGGGAATCTGTTTTTTGGGAAAACAATTCTTTGCAAATTGCCCAGTCTGCTTATTTATTAATTGGCATTACTTTTAAAATTTCAGAATGACATAATTTAATTTTAAAAATATAAATTGTTGTATAGAAAGCTACCACCCGTTAAACACAATCATTTCAAGTATTTTCTCATTCAAAGGCTTATACTAGAATATTTCATTGTTAAACTACATAATATTTTTAAAAGTTTATTAAGGAAATCTTCTGTTAAAAAAATCTAAGACATCCTATTATACAAGCACTCCAACTTGCATATGTCATCTAATAATACAGAATAAACAACTTCAGTCATTTCATTATTATAGGGATGAAAAGAATGCCTTTGAGCTTATTTGCATAAAGCTTTGTGCAAAATTAACACTTGTCACTGTAGCCTTTTTAGCATTTTAATACCACAAGCAGGACTGGTTCCTTTGGACATTTCAGCCATCCCCAAATGCTTGATCAGGGACACAACAGAGCTGACCTAATTGTTCTGGCATTTTCAAAGATACTGTAATTTGTACAGATATTGCAATTTAGACCAGTTCAGTGAAAGGAAGGGTTTGACACAGCTATTATTAAAATAGCCTGGAAGGCTCTGCTATCACAAAGTTCAAACTGCAGATTCTAATAATTTGTGTGTATGGGGATGGGGGAGGGATGTTACAGTATTTTATGTATTGAATTCCACACTCAAACTATATTCTTTCTTTCTGTCTCTCTCTCTTTCTGCTATGATTTAGAGAAAGAAGATTAAGTAATGGCATTGGCAGCTTTCTTAAATTGCATTAATTTTACTACCTCTCTTTTCCAACCCCCATCTCTTTTGTGTCTGATTTAGAATGCGGTACGGCATAATCTTAGCCTACACAAGTGTTTTGTTCGAGTAGAAAATGTTAAAGGAGCAGTATGGACAGTGGATGAAGTAGAGTATCAGAAGAGAAGGTCACAAAAGATAACAGGGTATGTGAGAGGTTTGGAGGACGGGCCTTCCCTTTTGTTTTTCAGCTGAATTGTTTTGTTATGCTTCATTCCAAATGGTGCATATGAATGTCATAGCTTCCACACTCAAACATATGGTTATGTTGCTACATCGATCCAGTGCAAATTCTCACTAGATTTTCCAGATCATTTTTGTTGTGCTTCTCCAGCAAAATCCTAGGCTGATTTACTTGAAAATCTTTTAATTCAGCTGGGCTTATTCCCAGGGAAGTTTATGTCAAATTGCAACTGGAATATGCCACATAGCTTGGGTTAAAAGAAAACTGTTTTACTTTGTAGGAACCTCTTATTTTCAATGTGCATGTAGGCTTTTTTCATAGCTTTATTATTTGTTAGAAATATATTTTCCCTATATTAAAATTGCCTCACAGGACATGTATTCTCCATGTGTTAGCTCTTGATATTGGCTTCTTTTTACACTAAACATTTGACAAAAGTCAGAAGTCATTCAAGAAGACTTGGTTCTTCTAGTTGGCTTGAGGCCCAACAGGGGAGCATCGCACTGGAAGTGGCTGATAGATTAAGAGAAAATTCCACCTCCCCTTCTTTTAATTGTAATGTTACTCTGGAGTGTAATTCTATTTTTTTTTTTTTTGTTCTTAGAAATATTTATTTTTTTATAGTTTTATTGCTTTTAATGTAAGCCGCCCAGAATCACCATGAGGTGAGAGAGGCAGCAAATAATTCTAATAAACAAGAATTTGAAATGTTTCTTTTAAACCATAAGTTATTAACCACAAAATTACATTCTTTTTGTGGGCAATATTTATAGAAAGGTCTTACAGAATAATATTTGCATAGTATACTGTTTTTTGCATCTTAAATGTAGAAACGTCTAAGTTTATTCATGTACATTAAGTTGACATATTATAATTAAATTACAATCTATAGAATGCATGTGTAAGTATGTAGAAAAGCTATGCCATTGAGGGGGAATTTTTTTTTTCTTTGACCCACCATTTAATGAATTCATTTTTGTGACAATAGTCAACTACTTTTTCAATGTACTAGAATTTTCTAACTTCCTCTGTAAAAAAAGATCTGGCCATTCCATGTGGACAAGAGGGGAGGAGGTATTTTATTTTAAAATGGAATCTCACATTGGATAATCACACAGTCTGTTGTTGAAATATTGTAAGAGGAAAGAAGAAAAAGGAAAGGATAAATGGAGGAAAGTTCTGTGAGTGAACTCTTAAATTAAAGTCTGTGACAAACATGTAGAAGAGTTTATTTCCTTATTTTCCTATGCATCTCTCTCTCTCCCTCCCTCTCCCCCCTCACTCATTCACTCACTCACACACACACACACACACACACACACACACACACAGAGTGTTCAGTCATGCATTCACATTGATAACTACAGTTAGACACTTTAGCCAAGTGAAACTATTATCAACATATGCCTCTATGGGAGAAATAGAGTGGTGGTTAAGATGTTGATTGGGAAGCTCCATTCTCAGCCACAAAAACTCACTGAATAACTTGGGACCAATTACTTTCTTTCAGCCCAATTTACTTCACAAGGCAGATTCATAAAAAGAGGATTTCGGGGCACATGTTTTAGTTTATTTGTAAATGAATCAGAGGAGAAAGTGGTATAAATGGCACTTGAGATAATGGGAAATGATGGGACCTACACTGGAGAGTCTATGCACTGTTCACAACATCCTTTGTTTCACTGGACTTTTCTATAGAAGTAATGGATCCATGAGAATGGATCACTTAATACTTTAATATTGATTAATTATTGTGGATTAATAAATTGACTGAATGATTAGTTGAAATTCAATCAATCCGGGGTTCTTTTCCTCTTTGATGTAAAAATTGTTGTGTTCCCATGCTCTATCATTTCTTTCTGTTCCCCGTTTAATGAATAAATTTCTCTTTGAAAAATTGTTTATTTTCAGAAGCCCACCGTTAGTGAAAAACATACCCACCAGTTTAGGCTATGGAGCAGCACTTAATGCAAGCTTACAGGTAAATCATTAAACCATTCGTTTCTTTTATATGCCCTTCTGCTTGCATTGTTTCTTGTATGAAAGATAACTGTCTATGTTAATGTTAGTTGGGCATTTAGGGCATTATAAATAGATAGGTTAATCTCCCAAAGAAGTTGTATTACCTAGCACAGCAAGAAGTACCTGTTCTAATTCTCTTCATTTTGATGTAAAGAAGCAAGAAGGACACCCTGTGGCAAAATCTGGAACACTCTGTTTTATTTCAAATACTAGATTGATAGAAGCTTTTGCAAATGCATGTGAATATGCATTAATATTTATCCAGGCTGTCAAGAATGATTTCATAACATAGTGTTAGAGAGTATGGTGCTCATAGCAAAAACTTTAAAGTTTAATTGTAAAATATAATTTTCATGCAGAAAAGGCAAATGTCAGAACTCTTTTCTTTTGAGTTAAGTTCTGGTCATTTTTAAAATATATATATACAGGCTGGCAACAGAAACAAAATGTACACTATATGTTAGGACATAAGATTTAAGATTAGTGCATTTTAGAGTCAGAGTTTGAAGGCAGAAACCATGGTACATATCAGTGTCAGAATATATTTAGTAATTCCATTCAGCAGTGCTGTGTGTGTGTGTGTGTGTGTGTGTGTGTGTGTGTGTGTGTGTGTATTGTCAGATACAGAACAAAACAGAACACTTTTTTCTCTAGACATTTGTTTACTTGTATGTACCTCAGTATGTATTAAGCACCCTAAGAATGCTATATCATCTCCACACTGCTAGGCTGCACTGGCAGAAAGTAGTTTACCTTTGCTTGGTAATCCCGGATTAATAAATAACACATCCAGTGGCTTACTACAAGCAGTCCATGAAGATCTCAACGGTTCCTTGGAGCACATTGACAGCAATGGAAATAGCAGTCCAGGCTGTTCTCCACAGCCTCACATGTAAGTACTGCTAGCGTCTTCCAGTATAGAAAAAAAAAATCAGAAAGTACTGCCTTGCTTAATAATTTATCCAGAACAGGTAAGAATGTTCAGAAACTGGCCTATGGGATAAGCCAGTGCTTCCCAAACATCATTAAATTACCCCAAATTGGGTAAAAGTGGTTTTTCTTTGCATAATTACACATGAATCCTTTACCAGCACAACAAAGATATTTAAATTGACTTAAAGATTGCCACCTGTAAAATACATTTGAAAATCTCCCAAGTTATTCCTTTTAAAATGAAAACAGCTGAAATTGCCAATGGTAATTTGTTGAAATGACATAAAGTTCATTCAATGATATGGATTTTATTATACATATAGTCCTCGAGTTACAACCATTTGTTCAGCGACCATTTAAAGTTACAACAGTGCTGAAGAAAAGAATTACTCAAAGTTCAATAAGATTTTCTGATAAGCAGTTTTATGTAATGAAAGAAAAGGTTTGGGAAGTACTGGAATTGGTGCTTCCATGCATGCTTAAGATTTCCCTTGGACAAATGCTTCTTATTCATTGCATGATAATACAACTTCATTTTTTCAAACATGGATTCTTTTCCTAAGTTAAATTTGTAAATTAACAAAAGAACTCCAATCAGAAATACTTTAATTGTATTTTCAGGTCTGTAATACATGTATGGATTGTTACAGAAATACTATTCTTTTAAAAAACAAAAACATACAATGGAAAGTTTAACCATTAGCCCAAGTTTACATAGAAACTAATAAAGTGCAAGTCTTTTACCATCTTATAACTCAGAAAAATCACTGTAATTACATATTCAACTTTAATTACTGGTGTGACAGTATTGGCAAGGTTTGTATGTTAAATTTTATGCAAGACTACAATTCCTATTAATATTTAGGAGCTAACTATATCATTAATTACTCTAAAATCTTTCCCCACCATCTTTTTAATGGAGCTCAGAGAGTGGTACTATTAAAAATTAATGTATCATGGATTTCAGGAATGTGTATTAAAGCCTAATAAATGTCTTTCCTTAATCACCAGTGTCAAAAGTAGCAGTATCTTGTTTAGTAAATAGCAAAACACAGACCTTGGGGGTATTGATTTCCTGGTAATTTATATATTAATTAGTGCTATGATATCTAACTAGACATAGATATACATTTGCTATAGGTTTATTTATTTTTAAATATGCAATTATGTCCATAGTTACCAATAATAATAATATTGTATTTAAAATGTACTTCAATTCTTTTTATTATTTTTTTTATATTTAGCATACTATGTTCAACATTTATTATATGTGTAATGTTGAAATAATAATTGCAAGCCGCTATATTCCCTATATTTTCAAGGTGTATATTTTAATTTGCCTTTAGAGATTTTAAGTTTTATATTTTGTTCCCTGATTTGTCTTTTTATATAAGTAAATACATTAATTTAACAGATATATTTTACACTTTTAAGATGATCTATCTCATTCATTACCACATATATTGTATCATCTTGGACAACTAAATAAAATTAGTGTGCACAAAGAATGAGAGAGAACGTTAATATGCTTTATTGAATTCCAAACCACTAATTCCACCCGTCTCCGTGGAAGAATTTGTGTTTTGGATGTATACAAATATATTTAGTTATATTTAATAATACCAAAAAAGGAGCCTGAGTGGAGTAGGAGGCTAATGCCTCCTACTAAGGCAACATTTAACATCCAGCTGCCTGCAATTACTGCGAGTTCAATTCTCACCAGGCTCAAGGTCGACTCAGCCTTCCATCCTTTCTAAGGTGGGTAAAATGAGGACCCAGTATGTGGGGGCAATAAGCTGACTTTGTATAAAACATACAAAAGTATGAAGGCTATTGCTTAACGCATTGTAAGCCACCCTGAGTCTCTGGAGAAGGGCGGCATATAAAAATGAATAAAAATAAAAATAAATAAATAAATAAAACTTGAAGTAGAAAAAACATGACTACAAGTTCTTGAGAACAGCAGTGCTATGAAACAGGTAAAGTGAGCCACCAGAGCAAAGTTGTTATATTTTGTGATGTATATAATCAACCATGCAATCAGTAGCTTGAAGCCTTTTACTTTTAGTAATTCTCTGAGTGTATTAATGCTCTCTTTCTTCCTAAAATACCAAGAAAATAAAAATGTAATTAGCAAACAGGACTTAAATCATTTGCCTAGTTATTTCACATACAATGAAGCACATCTATTTATGTTTTCATTTTTTTCTATATAATATTGAGTAAGCATAAATATGTACAAGGTGGGTAGAATGCAATAGTGCAGGCTACTTCTGCTGACTGCTGGCTGCCAGCAGTTCAGCAATTTGATTCTTGCTGGCTCAAGGTTGACTCAGCCTTCCATCCTTCTGAGATCGGTAAAATGAGGACCAGGTTTGTTGGGGGCAACAACAACAGAGTCCGCTGACTCTGTAAACCACTTAGAGAGGGCTGCATACCAAGAGCATATGCACCAAGACAAATTCCTTGTGTGTCCAATCACACTATTCTATTCTATTCTGTTCTGTTCTGTTCTGTTCTGTTCTGTTCTGTTCTGTTCTGTTCTGTTCTGTTCTAAAGCACTATGAAGCAGTATATAAGTCTGAGTGCTCTTGCTCTTGCTACCACATATGCCATGTGCAATACACAGTTCTGTAAGTTATGCAGAAAACTTTTTCCATATTACAGAATTTGAGAGTATGTTTACATCTAAAGCCTGATGTAAATAATGCCATTAATTTCCATTCTAGAACTAAACTACTATACAGAAAGAACCAAGAAAACTAAGCATTCAGTGTGGTAGGGAGAGAAGCTATCCAGTATGAACATCTGTCTGACTGTGTGACAAACCATAATAATAACTCTACATGTGAGTTATTTTGGAGTCAGGCAGTGCTTAAATATAATTAAATATAAAAAATAATTGGGAATAAATTTTATTCTACAAAACCATTTTATTTGTATTGGGGTTCAAGCCAATTTTCTAATTGCAGTTAAAGCTGTTATTAGCCACTCACACAGCATGTACTCAGATAAAATAAGACTGATTTAGAATATAACTTTTGTCATGTATGCATGACTTTGTATTCCTTTCAGAATTTTTTATAAGATAGCAAAATATAAGGAATTAAGATTCACATGGTATTCTATAGGAATACCATGTGAATCTGAATTCTTTATATCTTGGTAGTTTACAAAAAAAAACAAAAAAACAAAACAAAACCCTAAACCTATAGTTTGCAAAGTTTTCTGGTCTCTTGTGCATTGAATCTAGTTGGATTCATATTCACCTTTAGTTCTTTGGTCTGTACTCATAACAACAGCAGCGAATGAAGCAGTTTCTCTATGAGTTAGTATGTTAGCTAAAGATGTCATCTCTTGAATTCTTGAGTTGTGCTCTCCACTTATATATACTTGCCTTTTTCCTCTATGTACTTAGCCACAATTTTTGTTCCTCTCACAAAAAAAAATGTTTTAATTTTGTTCTAAAAAATTGAAATAATTGTATGCTTACTGCTTGAGGGTATTGTGTGAGCTGATGTCTATGTGGTGAAAAATGTGGACAAACTAAAAAATACTAAAGGAACAGTGCTTTCATTGAATTCCAAAATCTTCAAATAAATATTTGTCTAGTTCTATGTTGCCAACTTTCCATTTCTCTCTGGAGAAACTGAGGTTTAAACTGATTGCTAAATGAAGGTGCTTTTCTTTGGGCCTTTCCCATAATCCTTGTGCAATGCTCATCTAGAATTATCTTGTACATTAGCCAAATGACAAGTCCTTCTCACATTTTCACCTTTTACGTGGCTGTTGTGGCTCCGTTACCTGAGCCTGTGTCATCGACAGGAGAGGACTCCGAGAGTGAAGGAGAGGAGTTGGCAAGGCCTCCCTCTCCAGGACCCTCCTCTCTGGCAATGCCTTCGGTGTCCACTGAAGGGCAAGAGATAGGGCCGGGGCCAAGCACGTCCACGCAGCCACAGATGGACAGTGATGAGGGTAATGAGTCTTGGCTGGATCCACGCCAGCATCGCAGAGATAAGCGCGCGCAACAGAAGAAAAGGCGTGCCCGAGATTAGGCTGAGTCACTGGACCACACCCCACAGGATATAAAAGAGAGTGTGGTGGCCAGTCAAACCTTGTGATGAACAAAGCTGAAAGCTTCCATGCCATTCTGCATTGCCGGACTTTTTGCTATAGACTTTGCTGGATTATCTCTGGACTTGATTGACTCCATAATTATTGAGCTGTTTCTTTTGATGTTACCAGGAGTGGGGAGAAGTTATCTCTCCTCTTCGTAAATAATAAACTCTTGGCAGGCAGCCACAAAGTTGTTGCCAAGTTCTGTTATCATAAGGAAAATGATTTTGCCGGCTGGTTTGGTCTTTAACTCTTGAATGTCTGTTGGTGTGTGTGCGTGTGGTTGGGGACAGAACAGTGGCTTTCATGTTATTTAGATATTCTGTAAACTAAAACAGTATGTAGAACAATCTGTCATAGATATATTATTCATTCACCAAAGACAGAAGAGAGTTGGTAAAAAGTTGTTCCAGACTGTGTTTTAGCATACAGTGGTTTGATCACTATTTTCTTAACTCCCGGGGCACTGACCCAGAAAACAATAGTGAACTGTTTTCTGAAAGTATTCCTCATTGCCATGTATCACTCAGTGCCATATAGAATACTTCTGCTTTATTTTAGCTTCAATGTCTTGTGACAGCTGTTTTTGCATGTTTGCTACAGAAAAGGAAACTGGGAGTTGATAAAATGTATGGGAAAAGAAAGATGGAAAATAAACAAAATGATGTGAATTCAAAAATTCATTCCTCTTCTATTTCTACTCTAGGCAAGAAAGATCTTGCTTTGCATACTTTCAATCATTTTTCCACCTTTTGTATTCAGTCATTTTTCTCAACCTGTACCTTCTTTACAATTCCAACTTTTGAATCCATCCTTTTTTCTTACAATTTGATCAGCATAAACATCAGGCTTTTTATGTTTTTAAACTTTTTTTAAAAAAATTTATTTCTAAAGAGAAGTGTAATTATTCTGCTCTTAAGGTCTTTTTGAGGTGCTTCAGTTTGAAACCAGTCTATTGTCGAATTGTTCCATATCTGATTATTCCAGTCCCCTACTGTTATGCTTTCACATTACTTACAGTAGGTTATCTATCATTTCAATTTCCATCTCTTTCATTCCCTTGTATTTTAAACTTCATATCATTTCTGTCCTCCCGTTTGCATTTTTGTATTTTTGCTTTTTGTCCCATCTCATGATGCTTCTGAATTTACTTTGGAGGTTTCTTCTAGTGTAAAAAGCTTCTGTGATGCAAAGTTCTTCTTCACTAGGTGAGATTTGGACATTGACTATTATAAAATAAATCAAACACTTGGGAGAATGATTGAAAATCATTTAATTGAGTCAATGATGCTACCAGTGCTTACAGCATTTTTGAAATTCCTCATGCAATCAGTACCATTTAATCCTACAGAGGTAATATATGAACAGATTTAAAATGCTGCCGTATTTAATTCTGTAATCTTTAAAGGGCAAAGCAATGATTGAAACACTATCAATAGAGTAATGTGTTGTATATGCTTTCTTGCTTGATTTGGTTTAAGATAGAGAATTGCTACATGCAGGCTTCATAAAATGCTAAACTTTTGTTTAATGTTTTCTATTATCCAATTTATATGTAGGCACTGTCTGTCCAAGTGAACATTTCAGTTTTAAGACCACCTCCTGCCATTTAAAATTGACAGGCACAATGAACAAAAAGGTAGCATTCTACCTTCTTGACGCTTTAAAGATTACTCTTAAAGACTTGTATGGTTGCTAAAGTGAGTGAGTATATTTGTGAAGAGAAGGAGAATATCTGCTTCAGACATAGAGTACTAGAAAGAGAAATAATTGGGGGGGGGTTAAAATGAAAACATTTCTTCAACTGTAAAACATACAGTGCATTCTGCAGCCTGAATCTACAGTTGTTGATTCATTTTTTCTAATTAATCTACACTCAATACCCCATAATAACAAAGTGAAAACAGAATTTTAAAAATGTCTGTAAATTTATTAAAAAGAAAAAACTGAAATATCACACTAGCATAAGTATTCAAACATTTCACTCATTACTTTGTTGAAGCACCTTTGGCAACAATTACAGCCTCGAGTCTTTTTTGGTATGACGTGACAAGCTTTGCAGACCTGGATTGGAGGATTTTCTGCCATTCTTCCTTGCAAATCCTCTCAAGCTCAGAGAAGTTGAATAGTGACTGTCCATAGATAGCCATTTTCAGGTCCCTTCAGAGATGTTCAATGGGGTTCAAGTCAGGACTCTGGCTGGGCCACTCGAGGACATTCACAGAGTTGTTCCTAAGCCACTCCTATGTTGTCTTGGCTGTGTGCTTAGAATCGTCGTCATGTTGGAAAGTGAACTTTCAGACCAGTTTGAGGTCCTGAGTGCTGTGGGACAGTTTTTTATTGAGAATATCCCTATACTTTGCTCCATTCAGTTTTCCACAACCCTGACCAGTATCCCAGTTTCTGCTGCTGAAAAACACCCCCACAGCATGATACTGCTGCCACCACCATGCTTCACTGTTGGGATGATATTGGGCAGGTGATGAGTGGTGTTTGGTTTTCTCCTGACATAACATTTAGAATTGAGGCTAAACAGTTCAATCTTGGTTTCATCAGACCAGTGAATCTTGTTCCTCACAGTCTGAGAGTCCTTCAGGAGCTTTTTTGCAGACTCCAAGTGGGCTTTTATGTGTTTTGCACTGAAGAGAGGCTTCTGTCTAGTCATTTTGCCATAAAGCCCAGGTCAGTGAAGGGCTGCAGTGGTGGTTGTCCTTCTGGAACTCTGCCCCATCTCCTCACAGTATCTCTATAGCTCAGTCAGCGTGACCATCAGGTTCTTGATCACTTTTCTTACTAAGGCCCCTCCTCCCTGATTCCTCAATTTGACTGGGCAACCATCTTTTGGAAGAGTCCTGATTGTGCCAAACGTCTTCCATTTGAGAATTATGGAGGCCATTGTGCTCTTAGGAACCTTCAGTTCAGCAGAAATTTTATTGTAGCCTTTCCCAGATCTGTGCCTTGCAATAACCCTGTCTCTGAGCTCTGCAGGCAGTTCCTTTGATCTCATGGCTTTTGCTAGGCTACAGTATGCTTTGTCAGCTGTGAGGCCTTCTGTAGAGACAAATTGGGGTACTTAGTTTAATGAGGAAAAAATGAATTTCAACAACTGTAGAATCGGGCTGCAGCATTGACAAAAGTGAAGAGGGTCTGAATACTTTTTGAATTAACTGTATGTTCAGAAATAACATTCTCACTAATTCAACTTCCCAAAACATATTTTCCCATTCTTCAGATTATATTGTTTCCCTTTACTTTTCAACTCTAGCCTCTTGTATTTTATTTTCCCACTCATCAATTCTCTGATCTTTCTAGCTTTATAAGCTATTACACTCGGCAGCCATTGCAACCCTTTATCATTTCCTCTTTACTTTCTTAAATGTTACGTGCTTTTGATCAAACCATTGATGTTCTTTTTTATATAATATAACCTCCATTTGTTGCACAATTCTTTCTACTTCCTCTACTTTCTCTTAACAAAAAGATCACTCTAGTGATAGAGTGCCTGCAGCTGTCTTATGCTGAGAAGTGTCAGATCCCCATAGTATAGATTGTTGAAGTTTGCAGGATCCTTGGGGATTTGTGAGATCTACAATATATAGAAGCAAAATACATGGATGATTTTATTGAAAACTTCATTTATTCTCTTTTAAAACTCTACAAATGAATATGTTTGTAGGGCAGAGCAATAATTGTTAGATCTTATGTCCATTCTCTAACTTAGATTCTAACTGTCTGAATATTAACTATTATTGTTAAATTTATAATTACTTCTAATGAAAATCTAACAAATTGAAAGACAATTTCATCCAAAAACTCTAACCAACCAAACAAAAACCTAACAACAACCAACTAAAGAAAACTCCCAAATTAATCAGCCCTGGAATGTGTTCAGACTCAAAAAGAAGCCTTAATGAATCAAAATCCATCCCTTGATAATAATGGCAACATCATATAAAGTCTCACATGTGTGAACAGATTTAAACCATCATAACTTAATGGCTCAAAGAGCAAATGATGCCTCATATATGTGAGAATGCTATCCACAGATTTAACATCACATGTCATATATTGTCACATCACCTTAGTCATAGGGCATCGTCAATGGAATTAGTTCATTTATCCATCAAATATAAAAGAAAAACCAAATTACAAATATGCAAGTGTGAATCAATCTCTAAGTGCCATAATAACAAGAGTGGAAAATTTCTAATAAACAATGATGTGATCCAATAAAAGAGCTATTATTTAGGAATTATACAGATATGTGTGCATGCATGCACATGCATTTTATGGAATGTGAACAGATATTGGTATAGAAGAGAATGAAATCAAAGATGTAATGACACATGGCAATAAAACAACATTGAAATTCCATTTGTGCTCTGTTTAGTTGTTATATTGTCTGTAATTTATGAATGTAGATATTTGTGTACAGATGAGAGAGAGCAGGAAAAGTTGAACAATGTGATCATCAGTTAATTTTTTGGCAGGTGTGCTTGTCTCTTGTTAAACAGGCTATTATATAATTCTTGATTCAATTTGTTTTTCAGACATTTAGTATTTTATCAGACTGAACAATTTAAAGTAGATGAATTGAGAGTAAGGAGAAGCTTCATCGTGAACAGTGAATTGGTTATTTTATTTTCATCAAATGTCTTAAACCCCAGCCTAAATTTAGGGAAGCAAATAAATAACTATAATGATAATTATGTATAAGCTTGAATACAGTCATTCATTCATAAGTTTAAGATTCAGTTCAGGTGTAGTTATTCTGGGCCACCAAGTCATAGTTTATTGAGCAAGTTGTTTGACTGTTTCCCTTTCCATGCACATTGGTTTCATGATATCTCAACTGAACAACTGTCAGTATAATTTATACCAACCTACAAATTAATTTCTTATATAATTATATTATAAAATTTCTTAATTGAAATGACATGATGGCTTAAGCAGAAACCATTAATATGTAGAAAGATAGAAGAGTGAAAGTGGATAAGTTTTGCTATGGACATATATTTTTAATTATTTATTTGTATCTTGCCTTTGTTATATTTACAAATACCTCAAGGTGATATTTGTAAAAGGTCACCTTTTATCTAACACACTTTCGTCCACCCAACAACTACCCTGCAAGATGGGTTGGGCTGGGCTGGGCTGAGAAGAGTGACTGGCCAAAGTTACCCAGCTGGCTTCCATCGCTAAGGCGGGATTTGAAATCACAATCTCCTGCTTTCTAGCCTAGTGCCTTAACCACCAGACCAAATTGGATCTCAATCACAATTTCACACACTAAAAGTCTACATTTTTCTTCCATGGATTTCAATCTGTTCTGTGTCCTTATATATTCTAATAAGTGATGTTAAACCCGGTACTTAACATCAATTTTCCAATTTATTCTTGAATTTCATTTCCATCAGTCAAAGCACATTTTATTTATTTATTTATTTTATTTTATTAAATTTCTATACTGCCCTTCTTCCGAAGGACTCAGGGCGGTGAACAGCCAGAAGATGAAACACAGAGATACAAAAATTTAAAATAGATTAAAAACGAATTAAATAATTTGGCTGAATTTAAAATACCCCATAAGTTAAACAGATTAAAATTTGTACTTAAAATTTATATTTAAAAGGGGAGAAGATTTAGGCCAGGCCAGCTTGATGAAATAAAAACGTTTTAAGTGCACGACGGAAGTGCGCAGATCCGGGATGTTCCGTATCTCCAGGGGGAGCTCGTTCCAGATCATAGGTGCCCCCACAGAGAAGGCTCTCCCCCTAGGGGCTGCTAGTCGACATTGGTTGGCCGACGGCACCCAGAGGAGCCCCTCTCGATGGGAGCGTACTGGCCGGTGGGAGGCTATTGGTGGTAGCAGGCGGTCCCGTAGATAACCAGGTCCTAAGCCATGGAGCGCTTTAAAGGTGATAACCAGAACCTTGAAGCGCACTCAGAAGACCACCGGGAGCCAGTGCAGCCCACGCAGGAGAGGTGTTACATGGGAGCTCCATGTTGCTCCCATAACCACCCGCGCGGCCGCACTCTGCACCAGTTGGAGCCTCCAAGTGCACCTCAAGGGGAGCCCCATGTAGAGAGCATTACAATAGTCCAGACGAGAGGTGACGAGGGCATGAGTGACTGTGTGTAGGGAGTCCCGATCTAGAAAGGGATGCAACTGGCAGATCAGGCGGACCTGATGAAAAATCCTCCTGATCACGGCCGTCAAGTGCTCTTCTAAAGACAGCCGTGAATCCAGGAGGGCGCCCAAGTTGCGAGTCCTTTCCGTGGGGGCCAATGATTCGCCTCCAATAGTCAGCAATGGCACCAGCTGACTATATTGGGATGTCGGAAACCACAGCCACTCAGTCTTAGATGGGTTGAGCCTTAGCCTGTTCCTCCCCATCCAGATCCATACGGCTGCCAGGCACCGGGACATCACTTCAAGGGCATCGTTGGGGTGATCCGGGGTGGAGATGTACAGCTGGATGTCGTCAGCGTACTGATGGTACTTCACCCCAAAACCACGGATGATCTTGCCCAGCGGCTTTACATAAATGTTGAACAAAAGGGGCGAGAGGACCGATCCCTGTGGCACCCCACATATGAGGGGCCTCGGGGTCGACCTCTGCCCCCCTGTCAACACAGACTGCAACCAGTCGGAGAGAAAGGAGGAGAAACACCATAGTACGGTGCCTCCCACCCCCAACTCTTCCAACCGGTGCAGCATGATACCATGGTCGATGGTATCAAAAGCCGCTGAGAGATCTAACAGGACCAAGACAGAGGAGCAACACCTGTTCCGAGCCCTCCAGAGATCATCCACCAACGTGACCAATGCCGTTTCCGTGCTGTACCCAGGCCTGAAACCCGACTGGAACGGATCTAGATACGACGTTTCATCCAGGTACTGGGGAAGCTGTCGCGCAACCACACTCTCAACAACCTTCGCAACAAAGCGAAAGGTGGAGACTGGACGATAATTAGCCAATACTGCCGGGTCCAGGGAAGGCTTCTTGAGGAGAGGCCTCACCACCGCCTCCTTCAAGGCGGCGGGGAAGGCACCCTCACCCAATGAAGCATTTATAATCCCCTGGAGCCAGCCTCGCGTCACCTCCCGGGAAGCCAGTACTAACCAGGAGGGACACGGGTCCAACAAACATGTGGTCGTATTCAATCTACCCAGAATCCTGTCCACGTCATCTGGGGTCACAGGATCAAACTCGTCCCAGATAACATTCTCAAGACCTGCCTCCGTCACCCTCGCTGGACCTACCCAGTCGGAGTCCAGACCTTCCCGAATCTGAATGATTTTGTCATGCAGATATTGAACAAAATCCTCGGCTCTTCCCTCCAAGGGGTCCTCCCGTGCTTCCTGGTGGAGCAGGGAGCGGGTCACCCTAAACAGGGCGGCCGGGGGATTATCTGATGACGCAATAAGAGCAGCAAAATGGGTACATTTTGCTTCTTTTATCACCACTAGGTAATTCTTAATATGAGATCTTACCAGTGTCCGGTCCGATTCAGAAAAACTAACCCTCCAACTACTCTCTAGGCGTCTTCTCCGGCGCTTCATCTCCCTCAGCTCCTCGGTAAACCAAGGAGCCAGGTGAGAATGGCGCCAGGTCAGAGGCCGCAAAGGCATGACTCGATCCAAAGCTCCAGCGGCCGCTCTATCCCAGGCGGCCACTAGGTCTCCAGTCGAGGCATGTGCAAGATCCTCGGGGATTGGCCCAAGCTCCATCTGGAATCTATTTTACATCTGTGCACAATCATCCAGGGGTGAAATGCTACCAGTTTGGGCCGGTTCGCCCGAACTGGTAGTAAAAATTGCTACTGGTTCGCCAAACCGGTAGTAAAAAATGTAAAAAAAAAAAAGTTCCGATGATCAGCTGAGCGATGTGTGATCGTCGGAAGTTTTTTTAAAAAACTTTTTAAAGCATTTTTAACTACCGGCTCTGGAGAACCGGTAGTAAAAAAATGCTTTAAAAAGTTTTTTAAAAAAACATCTGATTGCGCGTCGCTCAGCTGATCGTTGGAACTTTTTTTTTTACTTTTTAGGCATTTTTTTACTACTGGTTTGGGCAAATAGGTAGTAAAAGATGCTTTTAAAAAGCATCACAGCTGTGCTGCATGATTGTCAGAGCCTTTTTTTTAACCTTTTAAAAGCATTTTTTTACTATCGGTTCCGGCAAATAGGTAGTGAAAAAAATGCTTTTAAAAAGTTTTAAAAAAAGGTTCCGACAATCGTGCGGCACAGCTGATCACCCCTCTGCATTGTTCTACTAACCTTCCCAAGCTCCTTTTGGCACGCAGTGCACTTGCGTGTACAGCTCACACCTGGTGTGCACTGCGCATGGAAATGCACAGTGCGTGTTTGGCGCATGGCGCGCATGCACAGCCTGCAAACCGGTAGTAAACCGTTTCAGATTTCACCACTGCAATCATCTATAGGATATTTGGGTTTTCCAACAATCTCATTAAGCTTTTTTGGTTGTTTCGTTTAATCCCTGAAAATCTACAAGGCATCTGACTCACAGCTTTCCTGCTTCTCTTAAAAGAATTTCAATTTATCTTTCTTCTTCCTCTGTTTTGTACTGTGTTCAAAACAGCCTAGAGGCTCCTTTCTGATTCATCCCCCTGGAGTGAAGAACAAGTAATTCTACAAAACATGGGCTCTTCTAATATGAAAATTGAACATTTCATGACCTTTGTCCAACTGCCAAATTAATTATATTGGAAATTTGCAGGGTATTTTTATAAATGAAACTGAAAAAAAAAAACTTTTTTTCCAATGACAATATTTCTGAGGTTAACTTTCTAAGAGAGTTTAAGATGAAAAACTGTAATTACAAACTTCCACTGGCATCCCTATTCAGTAGTAAGTCATAATATTACCTCGTTCATTCCAAATAAATCAAATGTGGAGAATGAAGGTCAAATACTATATTACATCTCTTGGGACAGATACTGTTTAGTTGCCTTTTTTATCCTGTGTTCTTCAGTATCAACCTTTCTCATTTCTTGTCTCTTACTGTTTTCTTTATAGTCATATAGCTCCTTTAGAATAAACAGCTGGAGAAAAGAAATTTCACTCTTACAGTTCTTATTTATATAATATACAATAGGTAGATCATCACTGTGACTAGTTTCTATGCCAACTATAATGCTTATTGTAAGAACCAAAACAGTTCAAGAAATCCAATTTAAAATATTGAAGTCCATAGTTATATATTTTGCTGTATAATATTGAAATGAAATTATGTATTTTCACAATGTATTGACTCTAGTCTAAAACATCAACATTGGGGTGGTGGTGGAGACACAAGCCTGATTCAGACAATGGCTTGTTGGATTGATTGTGCCTCTGTGTGCATAAATTCCATTCTATCTTCTCCAATTTTCTCACTTTACTGTCTATATAAATTGCCTAGTTTATTAAACAAAATTTGCAGTGATATCCAAATTGTCAAACCATGGTTTTAATTCTGCCTAGAAACAACTGTTCTTATTTTGGCTAAGTCCAAGCTTATAGGAAGTGTTTAAACCTCAGTCTTCCCTTAGAAGTATCTCATCAAACTGTGGTTTGACAAATACAGAAATACAGATAGTCCCCAATTTACAACAGTTCATTTAATGACTGTTCAAAGTTACACAGCACTGAAAAAAGTGACCTATGACCTTTTTTCACACATATGACCATTTCAGGGTCCACTTGGTCACATGATCAAAATTCAGACACTTGGCAACTGATTCATATTTATGACAATTGCAGTATCCTGGGGTCCTGTGATCTCTTTTGCAACTTTCTGACAAGCAAAGTCAATGGGGAAACCCAATTCATTTAAGAACTGCAGTGATTCATTTAACAATTGTGACAAGAAAAGACATAAAATGGGGCAAAATTTACTTAACACTCTTGCTTAGTAACATAAATTTTGGGTTCACTTGTGGTTGTAAGCCAAGGACAGCCTGTATCAAGCTAGAAATGCAAAAGAAGAGGACTTTCAAATCAGTAGGAATATGTTGACAGTTTTTAAAATTTCTTATTGAATGAACTTTTGTTGTTAGAGCAAAATATCTAACATTGCCTGTGATTTTAGTAAATGTTTTGATTTCCTTTAAATTTTGAATTATAGATTTGACAAGCTCAATTTTAAGGTGCCTTACTTCTTAATGTTTTAGAGTTTTATTTTTCTTATTTAAAACCATAACATCATCAGGCATTCAGAAAACCCCAAACTCTGTTTATGCAGAAATTTGGATCATCATTACCTGAACACATTTACATGTTTATTTACTTTTAAAGGCAACAATGTAGTGGACCTTATCTGAGAGAAGCATGCACATTAAACATTGTTCAAAATAATATCCATTGCTTATTCAAGGAGAAAATTAAAATCTCTCACCCAGTCATCAGGAGAATTTTGTAAACAGAAATAGCTCTGTAGTCATGCTTCCATTACTTATACGTATGAAGGTGCCAGTTGTTCTTAATGTCCACTGCTAGATTGGATCACAAGAGCTAGATCAGTATACATTTCTGTGCTCCTAGTAAATCCCCAAGGGGTGGGTTTCAAATTCAGAATGTAGCTACTATGTTTTAACATCAAGGGAATCTAATTCTGTTTCATATCCAGGTCTGTGTATTGATCAGAAAGGAAATATAAATAATGCTTTTCTTAGCTCAATCATCATAGCTTGGGAATTTCTCTGTAATGATTGTGTTATATCCCATTTTTCTTTCCATGGTTATTTGCACTCCTGGAAACTGTTGAAAACTTACGAAGAACATGTTGGAGCTGAAATCCACTGTTTTATTAACTTTAGAAGTGCTTAATATTATGTTTGTTAAATAGAAGGACTCTGAAAATTATTCATCTTATGGAACATGGTGCTATTAAGCAAGTAATCTCTAGTACTTCAAGTAAATTTTAATTTTTTTAGTATACTTGTTTGAAGGTTAGGAAACACTGAAGTTAGCTTTAGAATTGCATTTGTCAGATTATGAAATAGAAACTGTTTTTAAAAGTGTGCACACATACTCTTCTTGACTGTGGCCCCAGTCATTATTAAGCACTTCTAAAGTTAATAAAACAGTAGATTTCAGTTCCACTGTTCAGCTCCAAAATCAAACATTATTTCTTTGCAATAATTATTTACCAGAAAATGAGTTAGTTTTCAGTTGTGACCTGGGAGTGAAAAATGTCTTCAGCTCAAGCCTATACTTGAGTATGTCAAGGGGCTGGAATATCATAGGATATTACCTTCTACAAATGATAAATTAGTGGAGATCTCTACTTAACTATTTTGGCTGACCAATGAGCCATAATTCAGAGCCAGAGAAACAACTGGATGGGTTGACGCCAATTATTCTTTCAATTCAGTCTATCGTACAACTCTATCTTGTGAGAATAAAATGAAAGGAAGTCCCCATATGAACTACCTGTATTCCTGGAGAAGAGACAGGACACAGTTGTAAACAACAAGAGGAAACCAACAAATTAAAAAGCAACGAGTATTCTAATTAAGTTTTCTAAAGATTTTGATTGAATGTGCTATACTAGAACTAATCAATCTGGTAACCTCCAGAGGATTTAGAATTTTTCCCTACTATGTCCAGAGTATAGGTCAAACACGAAATCTTTTCTCCTAATTTTCAAATTTATTTATTTATTATATATTTATTTATTATATTTCTATACCGCCTTTCTCCCATAGGACTCAAGACGGTGTACAGTCAAGAAAAATATAGACACACAAACATCATAAAATTGCTAATTAAAATTATTACTTAGTTTGGTCAATTAAATAAAACCCAGAATTAGATAACATTTAAAAAATCATTCACATGTTTGTATGTTTAGCCCCGCCTGTTGGAACATCAGGGTCTTGAGGGCACGGCGGAAAGCACGGAGATCAGGGATATTCCATATCTCCGGGGGCAGTTCATTCCAAAGGGTTGGAGCCCCCACAGAGAAGGCCCTCCCCCTGGGAGTCGCCAGTCGACATAATTTGACTGACGGTACCCTGAGTAGTCCCTCCCTGTGAGAACGAACTGGTCGGTGGGAGGCTATTGGTGGCAAAAGACGGTCTCGTAGGTACCCAGGTCCTAAGCCATGGAGCGTTTTAAAGGTGATAACTAACACCTTGAATCGCACCCGGAAGACCACCGGGAGCCAGTGCAGCTCGCGTAGGAGAGGTGTTACATGGGCGTAACGAGCTGCGCCAATAATCACCCGCGCGGCTACATTCTGGACCAGTTGGAGCCTCCGGGTGCTTTTCAAGGGGAGCCCCATGTAGAGAGCATTACAGTAGTCCATAAATGGACTACATTCCAAATGTGTTGGAAAAAAAGGGATAGCTTTGTTTAAAGGAACAGTGCAAAAGAGACTACCCTTAAATGGTGAAAAATGTCACTTGTGTCACATAAAATATTGATTTTCATTCAGACTAATTATCAACAATGTTTTTTTTTGTTGAGAAAACTAAGTTGAGAGGGTGAGTGGTGTGCATGAATGTATGTGCATAATCCCTACTATACACACACATAACATAGATGACTAATCCCAATTTCTTTTACAGAATTGAGACAGAAAAGAATGGATAGATCTCTCATTTGAACAGAATGGTCCCTGTTTGTTGCCTTTCAGCCATCAGCCCCAACTACTGTTGCTTTTACTGGGAGTTTTCCATCTTCCTTTCTTGCCAAATAAAAAGAAATTCCCTCTCCAATTCATATACTACTGGATAACTAACTGCCAGAATTCACTGATAGTTGTAGTGACTGTTTTATTAAAGAATTAGGTGACTTCTTTTCTTTTGAGGCAGATATTTCAAGGGGAAAGTATACCTGTTAGGAAAAATGATAATTGATTGTTGGGTGGGTGATTGAGAAACAAGTTCAACTCTGGTTTAGAGAAAGACTATTGAGAAAAAGGAGACACATTTGGATAATTTACTTAATTTATTAATTGTATTCAATTTGTTTTCAAATTTTATATCAGTCTTTATTATGATAAGTGTATTAGTAGTGTTTTGCTTATTTATTTCTTTAGCAAGGCATTCGACAAAGTAGACCACAACCTACTTGTGAAAAAAATAGGGATAGATAGCATCACCATCAGATGGATTTGTAACTGGCTGACAAACTGTATTCAATGAGTGGTCCTTAATGGTACTACATCTACATGGAGGGAAGTAAGCAATGGGGTACCACAAAGTTCCGTCTTAGGCCCAGAACTCTTCAATATCTTCATAAACGATTTAGATGAGGGAATAGAAGGGAAACTTGCTGGCAGGAGTAGCCGACACCCTAGATGATAAGATCCAGATGGATCTTAACAGACTTGAACACTGCACCCTATCTAACAAAATGAAATTCAATGTAGAGAAAAGTAAAGTCTTACACTTAGGCAAGAAAAACCAAAAGTACACATATAGGCTGGGTGAAACCAGGCTTAATAGCAGTAACTGTGAGAGGAATATTGGAGTCTTAGTGGACAACCAATTAAATATGAGCCAATAGTGTGCAGTGGCAGCCAAAAAAAGCCAGTGCAATCCTAAATTGCATTAACAGAGGGATTCAATCAAGATCATCTGAGGTACTAATGCCATTCTATAAAGCCTTAGTAATACCTAGAATACTGTATCTAGTTTTGGTTATCACACTATAAAAAAGATGTCAAGACCCTAGAAAGAGTGCAGAGAAGAGCAACAAAGATGATTAGGGGACTGGAGGCTAAAACATATGGAGAATGGTTACAGGAACTGGGCATGGCTAGTTTTATGAAGAGAAGGACTAGTGGAGACATGATAGCAGTGTTCCAATATTTGAAGGGCTATCACGGAGAGGAAGCAATCAACCTGTTTTACAAAGCACCTGAAGGCTAGACAAGGCATAATGGATGGAAACTTATCAGGGAGAAATTCAACCTAGAAATAAGGAGAAATTTACAGAACAATCAACCAATAGAGCAGTTTGCCTTCAGAAGTTGTGAGAGCTTCTCCAATGGAAGCTTTCAAGAAGAGACTGGACTGCCATCTGTCAGAAATGATGTAGGATCTCCTGCCTGGGCGGGGGATTGAACTCGATGACCTACAAGGTCCTTTCCAACTCTGTTATTCTGTTAAAATTCTGTTCTGTTCTATGTTTTGGTATGTTGGAGCATGTTCTCATAAACTTCTCAATTATACCTTCAAGTATAGTTACTGTAGGACCTACTCATTCAGGAAATACATCATCCTGAATCAGAAAGAAAACTCCTTTTTTGTTCAGAAAAGAGGACCAAATAACTAAAATAAATTATGGCAACCCATCCAGGCAAGAAAGACTACTGCACTAGATTATCTTTATTGCCACCCATACAAGAGAACAGATTGGGAAGGGACCTGAAGACATCAGAGTTTACCTTACAAATTACAGTAAAAGTCAAGTCAAATCTCCTTCAAATTGAGCTGAACTTCTGATAACTTCATGAATTTTCTTGGCACCAGAAAAAGAAATGGTTTGCAATGTCTCCATCTGGGAGGATTCTGTTTTTGTTTATTTTTTAATGTAGTCTATAGTCCTTGTATCCTTTGGAGGTCTCTTGTATAGACCCAGCTCTGTGTAGTTTTCAACTAAATAATAATAATAATAATAATAATAATAATAATAATAATAATAATAATAATAATAATAATAATAATAATAATAATAATTTATTTCTATACCGCCTTTCTCCCGAAGGACTCAGGGCGGTGTACAGCCAATTTAAAAGCACAAGACACAACAATGATTAAAAATTAAAATAATTAAATAGATTTGGCCAATTTAAAACCCCAAAAAATTTAAAATACCCCAATTTAAAATTATTATATTGATAGCCCAGCCTGGCGGAACAACAGGGTCTGCAGTGCACAGCGAAACACCCGGAGGTCGGAGATCTTACGTATTTACGGGGGCAATCCACAGGGCTGGGGCTCCCACAGAGAAGGCCCTCCCCCTGGGTGTCGTCAGCCGACATAACTTGGCTGATGGCACCCTGAGGAGACCCTCTCTGTGGGAGTGAACTGGCCGGTGGGAGGCTATTGGTGGCAGAAGTCGGTCTCGAAGGTGCCCGGGTCCTGTGCCATGGAGCGCTTTAAAGATGATGACCAACACTTTGAATCGCACCCGGAAGACCACTGGGAGCCAGTGCAGCTCGCGCAGAAGGGGTGTCACGCGGGCACGAGTTGTGCCCATAACCACCCACGCGGCTGCATTCTGGACCAGTTGGAGTCTCCGAGTGCTCTTCAAGGGGAGCCCCATGTAGAGAGCATTACAATAGTCCAGCCGGGAGGTGACAAGGGCGTGAGTGACCATGCGCAAGGCGTCCCGGTCCAGAAAGGGATGCAACTGGCGGATCAGGCGAACCTGATAAAAGACTGCCCTGGCCACGACCGTCATATGCTCTTCTAAAGACAGCCGTCCATCCAGGAGGACACCCAGATTGCGAGCCCTCTCTGTGGGGGGCAAAGATTCACCCCCAATAGTCAGCGATGGCACCTGCTGACTATATCGGGACGCCGGCAGCCACAGCCACTTGGTCTTGGCGGGTTGAGTCTGAGCCTGTTCCTCCCCATCCAGACCCGCACGGCCTCCAGGCCGCGAGACATCACATCAAGGGCATCATTGGGGTGGTGTGGGGTGGAGATGTACAGCTGAGTATCATCAGCGTACAGATGACACTTCACCCCAAAAGCACGGATGATCTCACCCAGTGGCTTCACATAAATGTTGAACAGAAGGGGCGAGAGGACCGACCCTTGTAGCACTCCCCATGCAAGACGCCTCAAGGTCGACCTCTGCCCCCCTGCCAACACAAACTGCAAGTGGTCGGAGAGGAAGGAGGAGAACCACTGCAGAACGGTGCCCCCTATTCCTAACTCTCTCAACTGCTGCAGCATGATACCATGGTCGATGGTATCAAAAGCCGCTGAGAGATCTAATAGGACTAGGACAGAGGAGCAACCCCTGTCCCGAGCCCTCCAGAGATCATCCACCAACGCGACCAATGCCGTTTCTGTACTGTGCCCCTGCCTGAAGCCCGACTGGTACAGGTCTAGATAGATAGCTTCATCCAGGTGCCCGGGCAGTTGTCGTGCCACCACACTCTCAACAACCTTCGCCACAAAACGAAGGTTGGAGACCGGACAGTAGTTGGCTAATTCAACCGGGTCCAGGGAAGGCTTCTTGAGGAGGGGCCTCACCACCGCCTCTTTCAAGGCGGCGGGAAAGGCACCCTTACTCAGAGAAGCAGTTATAATCCCCTGGAGCCAGCCTCGTGTAACTTCCCGGGAGGCCAGTACCAACCAGGAGGGACACGGGCCCAATAAACATGTGGCGGCACTAATCCTACCCAGAAACCTGTCCACATCCTCGGGAGCCACAGGATCAAACTCCTCCCAGGTAATATTCTCAAGACCTGCCCTCGTCTCCTCCCCCGGACTCACCCAGTCGGAGTCCAAGCCTTCCCGAATCCGAGCAACTTTATCGTGCAGGAATTGCACAAAATCCTCAGCTCGACCTGGTCGGCCAGGTGTTATTTCCTACAATAAAAGTAGAAGCTATGGTTTGCACACTAAATTATGCAGATATAGACAAAGTGATGGTGCATTATTTTTATTTATTTATTCAGCTTTGTGACATAAATCTTATTTTTAGATCTCATAATTGTAGAAAATGAAATGAAGCCATATACATTATTTGAATGAATAATAAAGAATTTAACATATTTTGGCAAAAACATCAAACGATTAGCAAAAAAAAAAAAAAAAGACTTCTATATCCTGTGAACATTTTATTTTTTTCTGCAGAGTTTAACCAAATACCTTAATACAATTTTAATTATTACGTTCCTGTCTTGTGTCTCTTAAGCCAGGCTTAATGAAAATACCCTGTTTCCCCCAAAATAAGACATCCCCTGATAATAAACCCAATCGGGCTTTTGAACACATGGCAATAAGGCCAAGCACTTATTTCAGGGTTCAAAAAAATATAAGACAGGGTCTTATTTTCAGGGAAACACGGTAGTATAAAATTTAGATTTTGTAGGCACATAAAATATTCATTATTTGGCCAAATATATTTATTTTTTCTTTAATTAAAGTGTATACATTAATAATACAAATAGAGGTGCTGTTGAGTTTGATTCAAGGACTTTTAAGAGAATTGTATTTACTTTCAGTAAGGAAGAAGATTAGTATTGGACTTAATTGTTTGGATAGATTAGCTAAAAGTAAAAAAAGAACCTTGATCAATCTATTTAATACTTAAGAAATTAGAAAAGTTAAATGTTGTTGGCACCAATCAAGGAACAACTGATGTCTACTAAACCACTGAAGTAACAAGATCTATTTTAAAAGTACACCATTCAGCATTCACCATTCAGCGCTCCAGGCTCAGCAACATAGTCAGGTTTTTAGGGCCTTATGAAAGACTAACAAGGTTGGGGCCATTCTGATCTCCAAAGAGAGAATATTCCATAGAGCAGGGGCCACTGCAGAAAACACTCATCTTCTGCCCCTTGCCAACCAACTTTTTTTGGCTGATGGGATCTGCAAGCATGCCCATTCTACATAATACCATTGGATAGGTAGAGATTCTTGAAAAAAGCAACGGAACTGGCAATACCTCAGGTATCCCAGTCCCAAGTCATATAGGGCTTTAAAAGCAGCCACCAACATTTTGAATTGCAGCCAGAAGCACACCGTTAACAGTACAGCTCATGCAAGACTTGTGTTAAAAGGGCTGTGTATCTGGCACCATTTACTACCCCGATGGCTGCATTCCGCACCAGTTCTGAATAGTCTTCAGGGGCAATTCCATGTACAGTGTATTACAGTAGTCTAACATGGAAGCTACAAGAGCATGAATTACTGCGAGCAGGGTCAGGATTAGGGTTTATCCTGTGATATATGGAATTGTGACACAAATTCATACTCAGTGCATTGCTGAAATGCTGTAAACCTAGAAAATAAACGAATATTGCATTTAAGCATGACAATGAGTAACCTTTTATACGTAGGAAATTTGACAGTTCCAAGTGCTGATGACCATATTGTTTCCATAAAAATGAACTAGTGGAATTAGCTGTTTTCTGAGCAAGTTAGTAAAGTGTGTAAACTTTAGAAATGATTGAACATTTAAAAAAAGCAAAGCAATTTGCTTTCATGCTTGATTTTATTTAATTATATGGTATGTAGCTAAGGAACTATTTTGAACATCATGAAGGAGCTAATTTATAATAAGGTTCATTTAGCTTAGTCTAAATGGCAGCAAGTCTCTATAGAGTTTTAGTCATCAACACTGGAAGCGCTCAGAATTTCTGTTATGGTTCAAAGACATTTTTTAAATAGAATTCTGGCATTCATAATCTGTTTGGCAACTGCCATAATCCCTCTGCCATTGACTAAAATTGGAAAAACCATAAGTGAAAAGGCAAAGGAAAGGTAGAATTTGGTACTAAGCCAAGAATTGATGGCCTCTGAATATCTGGGAAATACCATGATCTTGGAAAAAAATTATTGGTTTTCCGTTGGGTGAATTCAAAATGTAAAAAAGACTTAACTCCTGATGTTTTTATTTACAGTACTCAGAGTGGTAAGACCTGCTTTTATTAAGATTTGGCTTGCTATGAATGATTGAATCCTTTCACCTGCACTTAATCATATGAATGGGGAACAGAACCCTTGGTTTTGGACAGATTTTCTGTTCCAACTAAAAAACAGACTGATCTTTTGCGATATATTCCAGTGTGTGTGGTTTGTATTACACTGCTTAGCTCTGAATAGCTGCCCATGAAAGAGCAGGAAGCAATAGCTGTGAAAAAGTGGTATTTGGAGAAGAAAACTTTTAGGATTAAGATTTGGTATGATAATCAGAACTGGGATGCTTATCCATCATGTACATTCATATGCTATAGTTTGGCCTTATATTGTAAAGACAGTTTTCTAAAATGCTTGCACATTGTTAGCAAAATCAGGACTAAAGCCTGAAGAGGATGTCTTGGTATTGACTGATCCAAATAATACATATAATTCCACAAATAATTGTATTGATGAAATAACATGCACTCATATACAAAAAATGATGTGCTGTGAAATGCTGCCATGACTGAATTTAATAGCATGTTTATTAACACATGCTAGAAACATTTGATGTTCTTTGAGGATGATAAGACAGAAAAAAATGGCTGTAATTGCAACTCCCATCTAAGTTCTCTCAGAGGCAACAAATTAATGGCAAGAGATGGTGATGGGGGAGAAACTGTACTTGATTTGCTGTGCTTCCCAGGGAAGAGAAGTATTGCCTCTGACGTCTGAAGTGATAGTTGTCTCTGCAGCAAGTAGCACTTCAACTTCCTCCACAGCCAACCTCTTCTATTCCAGAAATAGCAAGAACAACATATAAACACAACTTTCCTATTGCCTCCAACCTTATAGGGTCTTTAAAAAAATGGAAGTTTTACTGTGCCAATAGGGATCTTGGAAAAAATTATGCATTTTATCATCAAAAAGCGTTTGGTATTATAGATGTATAATGATTCTGCTTCCAGATTAGAAAATCAAATTAAATTTAGAAAATATATTTTAAATTACAAATTCCTTTTGGAACAATAATTGTCAGAGCTATGTTTTTCAATATACTTTGTCATAATGGTCCTTGATGAACAGTAAAATAGTTATGGTTTTAATACTCTTGTCAACTCTGCATTTAGATTGTGGTTATTAAAATGTGAGTGTTCATGTATGGAAGCAAATTATTATTATTGCTTATCTTTAAAGTGCCTTAAAAGAAACAATTTAAAAAGTTGGCAGATTAGAAAACAGGTGTACAACATAAAATTCATTCTCCAAAGTATCAATAAAATATCCTCTTGACAGGCAAAATGGAAAATTCATTACAAGATGCTATAGTGTTATCAGAGATGTACTAAATCTGTATCCATGTGTTATGATTGTAAATCTACTACAAGTCAGTCATAAGGCTATTTCTTGCACTACCACCAAGTGGAGCTCAGTTGACTAAATGATATGGAGTAGAGACTCTGTTTTACAGTTTCCTACCTCAGTGAGAAGAACCATTCCTTCAATCATTCTGACCTAAAACCATTTAAAGCAGTACTTCCCAAACCTGGATAAATTACCCAAAACTGGGCAAAGGTGGTTGGCTAAGGGACACAATAGAGACATTTAAATTGACTTAAAGTGTTTCACCTATATTGGATAAAAAGACTTTCTGATAAGCAGTTTTTGGTAATGAAGGAAAATGGGAAGCATTAATTTGAAGCTTTAAAAAGGGTAAGCCATTGTCTGAATTTTAGCTAAAAAGAGATTGGAAGCCAGTGGAACTATTATGGAAAATGAGCTACATATCGCTAATTCAATCTGAATTGAATACAATATCTATTACATTTTAGGCTAGACTATTTTGTAGACACTTGACAAAGGAAGATCCATGTAGAATACATAATATTAAGGCAAAGGTTGATTTAAATAATTCTGGAGACATACATGCTAGTGCAATCTTGTAAACTGAGTAAATGGTTGTTATCTATAAAACTCCCATCTATGATTACCTTCAGAATGTGATTGAGCTTCTGCAAAATAAATATAAATGAATAAAAAGGAAATACATCAATAGCTGATATTTTTCATAATATAATGAGACAAAAAAAAATCTACTATTTAATTTATTCAAGTAGCTCAGAGAGATATAAATACAATGAAGTAATAAACTTACTAACATGATATATCAAATTATCAAATGGATTTGGGGAATCCTGCCTTGAAAGAGGCCTTGAAAGAGGCGGTAGTGAGGCCCCTCTGCTGTCAGTCAGACAATGTCGACTGGCGACCCTCCCGGGGGAGAGCCTTCTCAGTGGGGGCTCCCGCCCTTTGGAACGAGCTGCCCCCAGAGGTACGGAGGATCCCGGAGTTGCGTACCTTCCGCTGTGCCCTGAAGACTTTGTTATTCCAGCAAACCGGGCTAGCCTAATTTTAACGGTTTTAAATTGGATTTTAATGGGATGTTTTAATTATGGGCCAAAGTATTTAATCTGGTTTTAAATTGTTTTTAATTTTTATATTTATGTATTTGATCTTGGCTGTTCACCACTCTGAGTCCTTTGGGAGAAGGGCGGTATACAAATATAATAAATAAATAAATAAATAAATAAATAAATAAATAAATAAATAAATAAATAAATAAATAAATAAATAAAATATATTTTTTCAAGTTGTAAATTATTCAGACAAGGAATAAGGAAAGAGCTACTTATTTTTTGTAATTGTCTGTGGTGTGTTTCATATATAGAGGTCTGTGTGTTTCTCCGTTATTTATATTTTCTGATTTATGTAACAAAATTCCAGCCCATTGTAGCATGAGGAATATGCATAATATATATAATTTCCTATTTATTCTTTATTTTATAAAAAAAAATGACTCTTCTCTTAAAATCCACTGTATGGTGACTTGCATACAAGCAACAAAATGCACAATCCAAATGCAAATTGTCATTGCGGCAATTAAGTACCGGTAACTACGTTGGATGTGTTCTATGGCAATCTCATTGTCCCTGCATAACCATTGTTTCTGCCAACTTCTTGCTAAAGCTTTAGGAAGCATTTCCTAATTCAGGGAATGACGTCTCTTTGATTTGTTGATATATTATTTTGCACATTTTTATATTGATGCAACTTTAATTCTATTAGTTTACTGGAGAATTGAGGAACCCCAAAACAAGCAACTTTGCTACGTACTATAAATTTGGTTGAAACATAGCTAATATGATTAGTGTCACCATAAAGAATGGTAATACACCTTATTTCATTACAATACACAGTTAATAACGTTATTTGCATCTGCAGCATATCTGTACATGATTGCTAGTAATAATCCTGTCACAATATGCAAGTGTCTCATTCCAATTGCAGCAATGAATTCAAAGATACATAGAACACATTTATTTCTGACTTCATAATGCTTGCTATTCATTAAATACTAAATGACTCATCCAGACATCTTAATACAGCATAAAGTGACTGAGAGAACTAATAATTTTTCTCGCTTTTTCAAACCACACAAGCATGTTACTGATTTATAATTAATGCAAATTAAAACTGTAAGCTATGTTTTTCACATTGGGAAAAGGCTTGCAATGTTTTATGACTACAACAACCTTGAATAGTTTAGACTCATTTGTTTTGCTTTAATATTTTTAAATACGTATTTCTAAGATGGTTTTCTAGGCTATGATAAATATTAGCAACAGGACTTTTAAAAAGCTATGTTTTGCAGTGAACCTTCTTGAAGTAAAATGAATTTGCATCCCTAGATAATTATTCAAGTGGAGTTGATTGTTTAGATAAATTTAACTTACTGTAGGCCTTGAAAAATGCCAGTGACTATATAATATCATGCTTCCTTTGAACCAAAATATGTATAAATAAAAGGCTGATATACTAGCAATTGCAGACTAAACCTATTGTAGTGACATTTCTGTGATTTTACATTGTAATGACTGATTCAGATGTTGATTTGGGGTAATATTACAGCTTTTTAAAGATTTTTTTTTTAGATTTCAGGTATTTAAGATGATCCTTTTTTCTAATAGTGAACAATTTATTAACATATAAAAATTGAAAAACACAACAAAACTGATTGCTTTCCCAATAAGGTTTTAATAATAAGTTACTTTGCATTGAATATTCAAGCAATCTGTACCTTTTAAAATTCAAAGTTACTTCTTTCATTGAAAAGCATAGCAGGCAAATTCAGTCACCTTCTAATGCAAAAACTACTTGATAAGGATTTTTTTCAGAGCAATTCCCTGATGTATCTAATGTGTCAAAAATAATTAGGTTTTGGCAGATTTACCATTGCAGCACAACCCTTTCCTTGGGTAGGGCCTGGATCATGTTAAGCCTTGTTTGTGTGTGACAGCATTATTATTCTTGTTAGCTACCCACTTCCCCCCATCGTTCTGTTGTGTTTGGAAATTTCCCACCTCAACTTGTGTTCCTCACCAGTGTTTTTCTTCATTTATTGACAGTTGGTAAAGATATTCATTAATTTAGAGTTAAAAACATGTATCATCATGTCTCACTGAACTGCTGGGCTGAAGTTGATTAATGGCAAAGACTGGCTGCAGGTTTTCCTCTTGAGAAGCAGCATGCTGGCCCTGCATATTAATGAGAGGCTGTGACTTCTATTAACTAGATAAAAAAAACAGGTCTTCTCTTGCTTCAGGGTAAAGAGGATGTATTTTTTCCATTATTATTATTTATATAATATTTTCATCAGGTGCTTGGTTTGAACCTTCCAAGCTTCTACCTACTTCACTCCTTCTCTAAAACAAACATGTGCATTTCAGCTAGAGGGGGTAAAAACTTGAGAATATGCACTGATTAATTTTCCATCAGTATATTGTCACACTTGTCACATTCAGCATAAAAAATAATTAGATAAAATTATGTGTAGGTGCATTAAAAAACACATAAGGTTGCATGTTTTAAAACCCTCATTGATATCTTGAAAATAACACTGTCAGACTGGTCACACTGATTCCCTTGACTCCATAGGTGTTAGGAAAAAAGGTATTTTTACTAGAGATGCTGAGTGCGGGGTGAGTGAGGCAAGCTCTGAAGAAAAACCATGTGAAGATCACATATTGAAAGCAATCCCCAATGTCCAAATCCCCCCCCCTCTGGGAGAATAGTCCAATCAGGTCCTGTTCTGATGCGCTGGGAACCTGGTGCCTCAGGTGCCACAGTAAATTCCTTTCCCAGGGCTGATGTTGTTGAAGGCAGGAAGATATCTCAGTCTGGCAGCTCTGGTTCCTGTCAGTGTCCATATTCCCCAATTTCTCATAGCATTCCTTCACACTTCCAGTACTCTTCCCCTTCCAGATGCCCCCTCCCCACTGGTTTTGGCAGTTGTTTAGAGAGCTTCAAACAAAATGAAGATGGCAGCTGACATTTTTGTATATTAAATTATTAGTCATTGTTTTGTTGGTATTCATTTAATCAGAAATCCTGTTTTTCTTTCATATTTTGAAGAACATTAAAAGAAGTCAAATGATTATGAGGAAGGTATGAATGGACTAGAGATGCTGTTGGTGTAGATTACATTTTCTGTACTCCACTATCCTTTTCACAGTTTCCTTTAATTATTTTGCTATTTATATTTATATTGACAATTACGAATTCTAATGGAATTCAGGTAGTTTAAGTAAAGCATCATATGATAAACAGTTCAAACAGAAGCATATTTAAACATTCAGATACAGAGCCAGAATCAGATGAAGAGCACAGGTCCAGGTAAATCTAATAAGAATTCTGACTGCTATCTTGAAATTCTATGAGTAGGCCAAGAATTTTATGAAGAAATTATATGGATGAATGGCCATGAGAAGGGAAGTTAGTTACAAATTCTTTAATCGAAATCCTATTTTTAATGTTTTCATTGTGATAGAAGAAAGAGAAAATTGCTCATTGTCTACTGACAAATGTACTAAGTAAGTAAAATTCTGACATACTGTCTTCTCCTTAGACACTCAATCCATGTCAAAGAAGAGCCAGTGACTGCTGAGGATGAAGACTGTCCAATGTCTCTGGTGACAACAGCGAATCACAGTCCAGAATTGGAAGATGATAGAGAAATTGAAGAAGAGCCTTTATCTGAAGATCTGGAATGAACAGAGACTTGGAAAACCTCAAAATGAAGGGACATAACACTGACCTTCCGAACCACTCCATAACCATGAATATTTGACAGATTTTTACTGTGACTATTTATTAAGCATGGATAAAGGAGAAACACTCCTAAAGGAACTCATTAAGCCAGCCCTTTGGGAATTCAATTACAAGCAGGCAAATAGCTTGTGGGTTTTTTTGGTTTCCCCCCCCCCCCTCTTTTTTAAAGATAAACTGATTTTCTTGAAAAATAAAACTGTTTATATATAATGGCTTGTCCATTTAAAAAATGTGGCTAACAAGGGTTCGTGACATGACTGAATATGAGGATACATGTTCTATAGAAAGCAAATGGGCCTCATATACTGCCAAAAATAGTGTTAGTTTCATCAATGTGAAAATTCCAGCATACCGTAGTTGTAATAATGTTAGAAACAATTGCTGGTCAAGTTCAACTTGTTGCTATTGTTTTTAATTTGCACAGGAGTAGTATCAGAAATTAGTGTCACTGCTTGTATCTAGCTGAATTTTAAACCACAGAGTGTTAGTTTTTTTCATGTTGGTGCCACCAACTGTAAATGACATAAGTTAGTTCTAACAAACCACAGTAATTAGACTGTTGCGACCATCTAAAATCTAAGCTTCCAGTCTGTGCTGTTAGTGTTAAGATGTAAAGTGCAATCCTAAGCTAACATTGTCTGTGCAAGCACCATAGAAACATTTGCATATCTGCATATATCTTACAACTGTACTCTTTACCTCCTTGTGATAAAGCTTTGTCTACCTGCAAACACAGTCAAAGGCTACAGCTGCAAACCAAAGCCTACACTAACAATGGCCAATAGCTCAATGACAGAAGCAGCCACATGCTTTGGTCAGCCTTCTGTAACTTTAATTAGTACAAAGGAACTTTTCCATGAACTACTTGCTGTTTTCTGAAGACCTCTGGGATCTTTTCATTTAGCCCAAGACCAAGAAATAAATATGGGGGGGAAAGTCAATTTTGTCATAGTGTAATCTTCTGAGGCCAAAAGTCAACCTCAATGTAGTGAAGATTTTTTTTTATTTTAAAACAGAGGTGAGAATGAAGTTTGTGCAGAAGTTAACAATAGAAAGCAACAAACATGGATCACTGACCAAAATTATGTACTTGATGCAAATGCAGATTGTGTATTGTTATGTAAAATATGTTTTTTAAATTATGTTCCCTCTCCATTTAGACTGGTTTCCCCCATCCCCACTCCCATTCCCTGTGATGAATACATGTTGTTCGAAGAAGTCTCGTATGGTCTTAAACTTCGTTGTGTGCTACTTTTTATAGTGTTAAGTTATAAATGACAAAAAAGTAGGAACCAAACATAAAAAAAGGTCTAGTAAAGCCAAAAATTAATTTCATATTGATTTAAAGTAATCTAGGTGAGTTTTTACAATGAAAGCAAAGATTATAGCAATTGTAGTCCATGGTATTTATTTTCAGTCAAACCAAAGTTACATAAAACTCTGCCTCTGTTAATACGGGATACTAACACTAACAATACACTCCCTTTGGAAGACTTGCACAGGCCAAATTGTTGGAATGCTGTTTTTCCTTCTCCTGTTTTTCTCCGCTTCCTCTTTCTCCTCTCCTCCTCCTCCTCTTCTATCCCTACCTTCCTACAACTCCAAACCCCAAATTACAATGGTACAATAATGGTGTATTTGACACTAGTATAGTCTAATGTTTGCTTATATCCTACAAACTTTACATGTTGCTTTTCATGTGCTGTGCCAAGTCTTGATAATACTCCCCCCCGCAACCAAGGGACCTCATAACCTGATTATGGTTATTGCTTTACAAACCATTTTTTTTTTCCACAGAAGGTGGCTGCTAGAGCTTAACATATGTACCAGTTCCATGTTATGGCCTGGGTCTTGCAAACTAAGCTCATTGTATTCTTTGCTGAAATCAGCATAGACTTAAAGAGAAACACAGTCATCTATCACGCCAAATAAAAGGACAAAATGGCTTTCGAAAGGGTTTTTCCCACTTACCCAAAAGACTTTTTGAAAGCTTCTACCTCTGCAAAAGAAAAAAAAACAAAAAGAAATTAGAACAATTATGGCAGATTGCATGAATTGTGAGATCATCACAGTAACTGCTATTTTTCATTACATTTGTCTTTGGGTCATGATAACAAAAGGTTTAAAGTAGTGACATCAAAAGAAAGCTTAACATGTGAATGAGGGTTTTCCCCAAGTCATCTGGGATCCCTGATATGTGGATGACTGAAAGGAACTGATATTTCTTTCAATTGCATGTTCAAAGACTTTGATGGACTGGAAGTTACAGTGATAATTGGACCATCAGGAAGGTGGCCTAAGACTACAATGCTAAAGTATGCATACCTCAGTTACAAACCTTTTTGAAAGGAAGTCTCAGCCACAGAATGCATATACCTGTAGAGTTTTGCATGGGTTTTATATAAATACAGTTTAAAGGAAAAAATAGCTGCTTGCACATTATACCAGAAAAACCTCCAAAACTGCAATTGCTTTGAAAAATAGACTTTAGGTTTTTTGGAGTTTTCTGAGATGCTTGGTCTGTATTTTGATAATTGTGCATATTATGTAAAAATGTTGGTGGACCCATAAATGACCAGACTTTTTCTAAGAAAAATGTTGTTTTAATGCATTTCATGAATTTTTACTCTGATATCATTGCTTGCTAGTAATAGCAAACCTGCTTTTCTGCATCTGCTTTGCGTAGCTATTGTAAGGCTTTGAACTAATGTATGTATTTATTGCTTGAACTTCTGTGCATACCTTATAAAGCATAATGTCTGACAATTTAAATGGCTCATGTATTCTTGCTTCTAACATAAGCTGATAATGGGAACTATGATCTTTTGTGTACAGCAGATTTTAACTGTAGCACAACATCTGTTTATGTATTGGTGGAATATACCTGTTTTATTTATCTTTTTTGAGGTAAACTAATTTTTGATACTTTTCATTACTGTGTACTGTGTTCATACCTAGAATTCTCTGACGTTAGAAGTCATGGTTGAGAATTGTAACAGCTGTTGTTCATTCTGTATTCATGGCTCTCACTGCTGAATAAAATAAAGGACCAAATTTAGGATTTGAAAGAAAACTGTCTACCTCTAACACCAGGGAGTTATCAGACTTTATTTTACATAGTTTTAGTCTACAAAGACAAATTGCTTAAACCTAATGGATTTAAAGCTTATGTTCTATATGGTTGAATTCATGACACAGTTGTACTGTTTCAAAATCAATTAAAATGTCATTTGAATATTATAAGAATTAGATACTGCTAACTGGGTTTTCTTTTGATAGATATGAGAAAATGATGATCAGCATTCTGTGTTTACAGTTCTTTAATTTCAGAAAATGTGATTTGGGTTGTTGTTTTTTTGGTGGTTGTTTTGTTTTATTTTTTGTAATGAAAGAAAGTCTAGCCAGCTAGGAGTACAGCAAATGATCTTTATTTCTGAGGAAAAAAAGAGATGAAGGATTGGACTGTCCTGGTCTGAACAAATTTCAAGGTGTCATGGTTTGTTTCTCTCAGATTCCTCAAATTGGACATTCACTTTTGGATATTCTCCTTCAGAATTTAGTTAATACATTCCAATACTGGGGTACATTTTTTAAAGACTAGTGTAATTACTGCTTATAAAGCACTTACAAACCCTTCCCTTGTTATTTCAAAAGTGCAAATCAGAATGGGTTTTGTCCATAAATCAGACATATTTAACAAAGAACATGTAAATTTTACTATGGCATTAATGTATACAGTGTTTTCACTGCTTCTGGATGTAAAAACTGTAAATGAAGCCATTTCATTCACTTGCTTAAATTTCTGGTGTATAAATAAAAAGTCTTAATTCTTTTTGACCCATTTATAACCCACAAGGTTTTAATTCTTTTCTCAGAAGTCATGCTTCCACCCTACAAGCTCAGTTCCTGTATATTTATGTAGGAATCATATAATGTTTGGCAGTGTGGTTATGATGAACTTTGGAGGTGCCCCAAGGGCTGTAAAAGGAATATTAAAGGACAGGTTGGCAGAACCTATCATCTGCTTTACTAAATACTACACACTCATTTATTTATGCTTATCTACCTATGCTTATAATGAACACATGTTCTAGTCTAAATTATCTAACAACAAAAGAATAGAGTTGTGGATCAGGTCAAACGTTTATTTCAGAACATGGGAAACCATCAAATAGAAATAGGAACAATAGTATTAGGTGCTCTAAAACTTACATGTAGTTATTGTGATTAATTTGATAGTTTTATACTCCATGATTTGTCTAATCACTTTAATATGCAAGTGAACTATGTCCTATCAAGTCCTGAAGAATCTCTCATTTGATTAATTGGCATTTAGTTCTATGTCTGGAAAGACACAGAAAAAAACTCACCCTATCCCCTTACTCCTCAACATGGGTATTTAGAGCAAGTACATCCTTACACATATTTTTCTTACCCTGTCTTGTAAACTCTTATCCATATTTTTTCTAAGCACCAACATATCTTTAATAAATAGTTAATTTAGCGATCTCTCATTATGCTCTTGCTATCTTGTTAATTCTTCCTCCAATGCTGCATCTTCTTTCATGGTGCCAAAATCATACAAAACGTAGTTGAGTATATTAAAGGCACTATGACACTGACAGGTTTATTAATTAATTTCTTGCTAAGTCCCAACATAAAATTCCCTTCTCAGCTGCTCTGTACCATATAAAATAATAAAAAAAAACTATTAATCACATGCAGTAGCCAGTCTAATATGAAGTGCTTTCTGTGCTATTAATCTGTTAGGGAAGGGATAACTACATCTTTTCAATCTAAAAGTCAGTTTTAAGTCTACTCTGTTGCACAGTTCCAATTGTAAGAAAAGAACAGCAAAAGTATAAAACATAAAGAACAATATATAATCATTAACAGCACATAAAAATGTAGTTAGTCAGAATCTTGGGTCATTTGATCTATCCCTGAACCTATTTTTCAGTAGGATGAGATTATAGGGTCCTCCTTTGGTGACCAGGAAGATAACTTTGTAGTTAGTTCAGCTACTATTCTTGGACAGTGAAAATGGAACTCAGGAATTGTATATAATAGATCTGCATTCCCAGGGAGAGACCATAGGACTTAAAGTTGGCTGTTTCGTGTAACCAAGTACCATACCTGTAGAAGCCATCTTGTCTACAGTATCTCATAATGCTTGATGGCTCTTCCCAAGTTACTGCTCTATAAATATTTATTAGTGGGACCCCTATGGTTAGAGTTGCAGATGCAACCACCTCCTGACCACATGAATGATGATGCAGGAGAGAACTGTTTCTGCTAGCTGAGTACACAGAGTAATTCATTCTCATATTTTGATATGAGATTGTATAATTCATTTTTCCAGTTTCCTTGTTTTTAAGAGGGGATATTTTGAGATACTTTAAAGTATTTTCTTACAGTTCACATACATCTAGTTTGTACCCTCTTTGTTCCTAGTTAGAAGATCCTTGGCAGAAATAAAGAAGTTAAAGCTCATACGTTTGATGGAATTTGGAATTGACCTTGCCTAGTAACAAGGTACAATCTTAGTAACATCTTCATTTGATTGAAAAACACAGAGGAAGAAGGAAATTCCATAATTCTGGGACTTTGGTTGATGGTGTTTATTGCAGTGCCAATCAATGATTGACCAAGTCATTTGTTAGATTTTGGTGATGGCTGGGAATTTAGAAACTAATATGAATTATACTGCAGGAATTGAAAGTCAATTCAATTTTCAGACACATAGTTAATCCATCCTGGCACTGGATACAGAACTCGATCTTGAGACAGGATACTTGATCACTTCAAGAATTCCCCAGGAATTTTATCTCCACTATGGACGAGATTTCCTGGGATTAAATGGGGTGATTTGTATCACCTGTATCTTTGACTTGTCTGCTTCTTTGTGTAGAGTTCTATCTTCACTATGGTTTTGGAACTGGAAAAAGTACTCCTCTATTCTATTATCTGATATCATAAACACATTGATTAGAGGAAGATCTCATTTTATAAGATCTTCTTATAAACATCTGGGTATCCAGATGTTGTGCCAATTGTTCCTGAGACAAGCATTGGCAATTGAGCTAGTTAACTATAATGTTCAATTATCTCTGTCTGTATTGTACTGACATGAACAGTAAATATCTCAACCTGGTGTCAAAATGGTATCCTTATGTATATGACCTTTTTCTGAAGGCCCTTTAATCTGCTCCACCTTGATTGTTGACATAGACTTGGCATAATATTTCTTCCTTACTGGTAGATATAACCCACTTATCTGATTGGATAGTTCATTTAGAGTTAAATATATTTCATAACCTTGGTTACTTTTTAGGCAATATCTGCTTGGGAGATCCACTGCAATACCCTGTCTTGGAAAAGGGCTCCTAACTTCAGAGACAATGGCAGATTGGCCGGAGTGAGCCACCAATGCAATTATTAGACCATCTTGTTTAGAATTGGTGAAATATATGTCAATCTGGTCCTGGAGTGGCAGAAAGAACATTGGGTGCAATCTGGAGTGGAAACAGGATCATGGTTCTGAGTCCACATTTAATGGCTATAATTTCACATTCTTGTTTGCATATTGAAGATCAGTAACTGGCAAAACTCAGTGTCCTGTCTATTAGAATGTAGATATTCCTTTTAGTAGGTGGTATGCCGCGAAGAGGGGGTTGAGGGGTTTTTTACACAAATTTTTAGTCAAACTTTTAAGGGGGGGAGGGTCGGATTACAATTCAGGCTGTGGGTATGGGGGATAATCCACTAAGGGGAAGGTCAGTTCTGGCTGTGAAGCGCGGCATGGGGGGTGGGAGACCCAGGGTCGGGGGGGGCTAGAGCTTATCCAGATAGTGTTTCTAACATCAATACTGTGGGTGGGAGGGGCAGATACAGCGGGAGCAGGGGGCCATATCATGTTAGGGGAGCGCGCACTCGCTGTTTACGAGCAGTGGTGCGGTCCGGCCCCCAAGGCTCCACTCGTTCCCCAGGTTGCACAGACCCTCAGGGCCCGGGCCTTTGGCTGATGTTGTGCAATGCCAGGTCTGTAGTAAATAAGGCCCCACTCATTTGTGATCTTGCTCAGGAGGGGGGAGCGGATCTGGCAGGTATTACAGAGATCTGGTTGGGCCAGGAGGGGGTGTTCCCCTCGTTGAAATGTGCCCACCAGGTTTCCACGCATTCCATCAGCCGAGGTCACAGGGGAGGGGCAGGGGGGGTAGCGGTTATTATTATTATTATTATTATTATTATTATTATTATTATTATTATTATTATTATTATTTTAATTTGATTTATATGCCGCCCTTCTCCGGAGACTCAGGGCGGCTTACAATGCGTTAAGCAATAGCCTTCATTCTTTTGTATATTTTATACAAAGTCAGCTTATTGCCCCCACAAACTGGGTCCTCATTTCACCTACCTTAGAAAGGATCGAAGGCTGAGTCAACCTTGAGCCTTGGAGAGATTCGAACCAGCAGAAATTGCAGGCAGCTGTGTTAATGACAGGGTGCATTAAAGAAGGTCTTAGACCGAGGGAGGCCACTGTTCCTCAGACAGGAACAGTGAGTCCCTCCTTGTGAAGTGGGGTCATGGGGTACAGATGGGTTTGCTGATCATGTACCTGGCTCCCTGCCACATGGCAGCAGCCCTGCCCGAGCTACTCAAGGTCATCGCAGCAGTGGCAGTTGACACTCCTAGATTTATGGTCATGGGGGATTTCAACCTGCCGTCTGTGGGTGAGACGTCTGAGGTGGCTCGGGAATTCATGGCTTCCATGACAGCTATGGACCTGACCCAGCTAATTCATGCCCTACCCACACAGGGGGGAAACACGCTGGACCTGGTTTTCATCTCTGGACAGTGGTTGAGTGATCTTGAGATAGGGGATATAGTCACCGAGCCCTTGTCATGGTCAGATCACTCTCTCCTTTGCCTTGACCTTCGAACCGCTGCACCTCGCTGCAGGGAGGCTTAGCTGGTAAGATGGTTCCGCCCTAGGCACCTGATGGCACCTGACAGGTTCCAGATGGAGCTTGGGCCATTCCCTGAGGTTCTGGCTCACGCCTCGACTGGAGACCTAGTGGCTGCCTGGGATAAGGCGGCTGCTGGAGCTCTGGATCGGGTCATGCCTTTGCGGCCTCTGACCCGGCGCCGATCTCATCTGGCTCCTTGGTTCACTGAGGAGCTAAGGGAGATGAAGCGCCAGAAAAGACGCCTAGAGAGTAGTTGGAAGGCCAGTCTTTCTGAATCTGACCAGACACTGGTAAGATCTCATGTTAAGAATTACCTAGTGGCGATAAAAGCAGCAAAGTGTAATTATTTTGCTGCTCTTATTGCATCGGCCGCCCTGTTTAGGGTGACCCGCTCCTTGCTCCACCAGGGAGTGCGGGAGGACCGCTTGGAGGGTAGAGCCGAGGAATTTGTACAGTATTTGCATGACAAAATCACTCAGATTCGGGAAGATCTGGACTCCGACTGGGTAGTTTCAGGGGGATGACTGAGGCAGGTCTTGAGATTGTTATATGGGATGAGTTTGATCCTGTGACTCGTGATGACATGGACAGGATTCTGGGTAGACTGAATGTGACCACATGTTTGTTGGACCTGTGTTCCTCCTGGTTAGTGCTGGCTTCTCGGGAGGTGACACGAGGCTGACTCCAGGGGATTATAAATGCTTCATTGAGTGAGGGTGACTTCCCCGCTGGGAAAGCGGTGGTGGTGAGGCCTCTCCTCAAGAAGCCTTCCCTGGACCCGGCAATGTTGTCTAATTATCATCCGGTCTCCAACCTTCGCTTTGTGGCGAAGGTTGTTGAGAATGTGGTTGTACGACAGCTCCCCCAGCACCTGGATGAAACAGTGTATCTGGATCCATTCCAGTTGGGCTTCAGGCCTGTGTACAGCACGGAAACATAATTGGTCACGTTGGTTGATGATCTCTGGAGGGCTGGTCCTATTAGATCTCTCAGCGGCTTTTGATACCATCGACCATGGTATCATGCTTCACCGGTTGGAAGAGTTAGGGGCGGGGGGCACTGTGTTGCGATGGTTCTCCTCCTTTCTCTCCGACTGGTTGCAGTTGGTGTTGGCAGGGGGCAGAGGTCAACCCCGAGGCACCTCATATGTGGGGTGCCACAAGGGTCGGTCCTCTCGCCCCTTCTGTTCAACATTTATGTAAAGCCACTGGGCGAGATCATCCGTGGTTTCGGGGTGAAGTACCATCAGTACGCTGACGATACTCAGCTGTACATCTCCACCCCAGACCACCCCAACGATGCCCTTGAAGTGATGTCCTAGTGCCTGGAGGCCGTGCGGATCTGGATGGGAAGAAACAGGCTCAGGCTCAACCCATCCAAGACCGAGTGGCTGTGGTTTCCAACGTTCCGATATAGTCAGTTGGTGCCATCTCTGACTATTGGGGGCGAATCGCTGGCCCCCACAGAGAGGGCTCGCAACTTGGGCATCCTCCTGGATTCATGGCTGTCTTTAGAAGAGCATTTGACGGCTGTGACTGGGAGGATTTTTTTTTTTATTGTAAAAGTTTTACAATTACATTTTCACCCCATTTTCACCCCCCTAACCCTCCCCAAACTCCCCAACCCACCCTCCCAAACCCCCCCTAGCCCTCCCCTCCCCCCCGGACTTCCATAGAATATCATTATCCCCTATACAAAAACCTTGAACCCCCCTAACCCCCATATCATTTTTCATCTTCACATAGTTCAACTATTTCTATCTTAATATAATATAATACTATCAATACAAAGCTATTTGATACTTCCTAGTTTGGTATTTGTTCTGCACATAATCTATCCACTTTTTCCATCCACATTCATAAGTCTCTTGTGAGCGATCTTTTAAGTATGCTGAAATCTTCGCCATCTCCACGAAGCTGGCCATCTTCAAAGTCCATTCTTCTACGGTGGGCAGAGCTTCATTTTTCCAATATTTACCTATCAACAATCTCGCTGCTGTAATCATATACAAAATCAACTTTGTTTCATCCACTGTAAAACCCTCAACTATACCCAATAAAAGCAATTGTGGAGAAAATTGAATTTTTTTCTTTAAAACATTCTGCATGACCCACCAGATTTTTATCCAAAAAGCCTTAACTTTCTTACAAGTCCACCAAATATGATAATATGTAGCATCTGAACAATCACACCTCCAACATTTTGGCTGAACATTAGGGTACATACACGACAATTTCTTAGGATCTAAATGCCATCTATAAAACATTTTGTAAAAATTTTCCCTCAAATTCTGCGACTGTGTAAATTTAACATTCTGAACCCAGATTTTTTCCCATGTTTCCAACATCACTGGTTCTTCAAAATTTTGTGCCCACTTAATCATACAATCTTTAACTAATTCAGTTTCTGAATCCTTTTCTAACAAGACATTATAAAGCCTTTTAATATGCATTGGACCTTTCTCTTTTATATGTCTAACCAATTCTTCCTCATGCAACATAATACCAGTTCTTTGGTCCTCTTTCCATCTCAATTCCAATTGATTATATTGTAACCAAGTTAAATTAATCCCTTCAGCCAACAGTGTCTGTAATGTCTTCAGCTGCCATCTGCCCGCATCTGTAAAAAGAACCTCTTTGTATAAAACCCCCCCGAGTGACATTATATTTGTATTCCACATGATATGACCAAGATCCAGCCATAACGGTATTTTGTAATCTCATTTGAGTCGGTGCTTCTTCCATACTCTCATCAAAGAGTCTCTGCGTATATGGTTTCTAAATACTTTATCCACTTTATTATCATAAAATAAGTAAGCGTGCCATCCAAATTCCAAATTGAAACTTTCTGCGTTCAGTATTCCAGTCTTTTTCCCTCCAAACCAATCACTTGTTAAAGTCAAAGCTGCTGCATCATAATATAGTTGTAGGTTTGGAAGTTTAAGGCCTCCCCTTTCCGGGGCATCTTGCATGATTTTCAATTTCACTCTCGGTTTTTTCCCATTCCAGACAAACTTATTCATTCCAGTTTGCCAAACTTTTAATTGTTTATCACTTTTAAGCACTGGAATCATTTGAAACAAAAAAAGAAATCTTGGCAAAATATTCATCTTAACTGCTGCTATTCTTCCAAGTAAAGACAGCTGCAGTTTTTTCCAAGTTTCCATATCTTTCTGCACCTCTCGCCACAACACCTCATAATTATTTTGAAACAATCTCATGTTTGATTCTGCAACCTGAACTCCTAGATATTTAACCTTTGGTACAATCTCAAAACCTGCCTTATTTTCAAGTTTGTGTCGTTGATCTTGTGTCATATTTTTAACTATCATCTTAGTTTTTTTCCGATTCAATCTAAAACCTGATACTGTACCATAATCTTGAATAATGTCTTTCATCTGGATTATTGATTCCATCAGCTGTTCTAGGGTAACAACCAGATCATCTGCGAATGCCCTTATTCTGTAATCCTCCTGCCTTATCACTATACCTTTCAAGTTATTCGAATCCCGTATTGTATTCAGCAAGACTTCTAGTGTTAAAATAAATAACAGTGGGGATAACGGACAGCCTTGTCTGGTTCCTTTTTCAATGTTAAACTCTGATGTCAAACTTCCATTAATAATAATCTGTGCCTTTTGCTCTTGGTAAATTGCTGAAACCGCCTGTATAAATTGGTCTCCAAATCCCATTTTTTTTAAAGTCTTTAGTAGAAAATTCCAATCCACTCTATCAAAGGCGTTCTCCGCATCCAAAAAAACCAGCACTGCAGAGATCTGTTTATTCTTCTCAAGATATTCCAGTAAATCTATAACTTGCCTTACATTGTCCTTCATGTGTCTACCCTCTATGAATCCCGCTTGGTTGTCATTAATCACCTCTTGAATTACTGGCATCAGTCTGTTGGCTAATACTTTTGCATAAATTTTATAGTCATTATTTAAAAGAGATATTGGTCTATAATTTTCCGGTTTTTTAGGAGCTGCTTGTTCTTTTGGTATCAAAGTAATATATGCTGATTTCCATGATGGGGGTATTTTACCCCCTTGTTGTATATTACAAAATAAGTCTCTAAGTTGTTCCACCATTTCTGCTTGTAAAGTTTTATAATACACTGCTGTCAATCCATCTGTTCCAGGAGCTTTAGCTGTTTTCAATTGTTTAATTGCTGCGATTATTTCCTCAACTGTTATAGGGTAATTCATTCTTTCTTTTTGTTGGCTAGTAATTTTTGAGACTCTTTTCTCTTCTAAATATTTTTCTATAAGTCCATTCTGTATGTCATCTTTAGCATATAATTTAACATAGTAATCTACAAAGGCTTCTTTAATCAGTTTTTGTTGGAAAATTTCTTTCTCCCCAATGTCTATACTCTCAATAGTCTGTATACTCTGCTTTTTCCTTAAGGTATAAGCCAACCATCTCCCCGGTTTGTTGGCATTACAAAACGTATTATGCTTCGCATATTGTAGATTTGTTGCAGCTTGCTCCGCCAAAAGCATTTGAAACTGATCTTTCAAAAGTTTTATAGCGCCACGTATTCTTTCATCTGTTGGGTTTTTAATAAGTAACTGTTCCTTATTCTTTATTTCTGCTTCCAATTCGAGTCTTTTCCTTTGTCAATTCTGTTTATGTTTGAAGTTCATATAAATAAGTACCCCTCTCATATAAGCTTTGCTCGCGTCACATACTATTTCAATTGGGGTACCCTTATTCAAATTCATTTCAAAAAATTCTTTCATCTATTTTTTAAATTCTGTTATATTTTTTTCATATCTGAACAAATTTTCATTTAGTCTCCATGACCTTCTCTCAGACTTTCCCATCTCGATTTCTATCCATACAGAGCTATGATCAGTTAAAGTTCTTGGAAATATCTTTGTTCTTTTTGTTTTAACAAGTAAATCATCTGATAACAAGATAAAGTCAATCCTGGAGAAAGATCTATGTCTGTCAGAGAAAAAAGTATAGTCCAGTTCTTTTGGGTTATATATTCTCCAGATATCTTTTAATTCCAAATCTTCTTTCATATCAAAAAAAGTCTGTGGCAGTCTGATCCTTGATTTCGCCAAACTCTTTTTATCTAATTTAGAATCAATTACTCCATTCCAGTCTCCCATTATTAGAATAGATCTATAGTCCCATTGCAATATTTTATTATGTAGAGTCTTATAAAAATGATCCTGTTGTTGGTTCGGAGCATAAATTCCAATCAAAAGAATTTGACCATTTGCTGTGTGCAGTTCAATTGCAATAAACCTACCATCTTCATCTGCTTCTATAATTTTAGCGGACAGTCTTTTATTCACATAAATAACCATACCATTCTTTTTTTCCGAGGTTGAAGCTATAAAATGTGTTCCTAATTTAGAATTTATCAAATATTTATGATCTTGAGTTCGAATATGAGTTTCTTGTAAACAAATTATATCATTATTAAATTGTCTCAAATATGTAAATAATTTCTTCCTTTTTTGTGGTGAATTTAGTCCATTAACATTCCAGGATAAGAGCCTAATTGTCATCTTGACCTTTCTGAAGCGATGAGCTGCTTTGCCTAACTTCTTCTGAAGTCTTCGGCCTTGCTCCTCCCATGGCTTCACTTTGTGTAGTACTTTTAGCTCCTCCTTTATATTGTTTTTCTTTTATTTGCTTGGAAATTGCATGAGTTATACGCTGGTCTTTAACTTCAGGCATCCCAGCTACATCCAAAACAGCACCAGTTGACAGAATTGGGGAAGGTTCTGACAATGATTCCTCCAAAAGGTCTCCTCCCCGTGCAGCACCCTGCATTTCCACTGGTTCCATCTGCTTAGACTGTTGTGCCCTCTCGTGCTGAGATTGCTTTTCTTTATCACTTTTTATCTCCAACAATGTAGATGTACCTGAGGATGATGATCTTTCTTTAAGGATATTATAATAAAAATATTCTGCCTTCTGAAAAGTATTCAATCGATGTCTTTCTCCATTATATTTCAAAATTATACCAGTTGGGGCATCCCACCGAAATGGTATTTCTTGCTTTTGCAATTCATTCACTAAGAACCTGTACTCTTTTCGATCTTTTAACATCTTAGGTGGTAATTCCTTATAAATTCCAATTTGAGCTCCCTCCACTTGCACAGAGGAAAGAAAGGATCTTTGCAAAATATCATTTCTTATTCTTCTATCTCTGGGCAATTTTCTTTGTCTAGCAACCCATGAATTCACTCTGTAAATTTTATCTATTTTATAGACCACATCTGCTGGATCAATTTTTAGCAATACAGCCAAGGCATCAGAACAAATCTGTCTCAGATCTTGCCTATCATTCTCTTTAATTCCTCGAAGCCTAATAGCAAATTCCATGGATCGGAACTGTATCATTGTAATTTCGTTCTCGACTCTCTCCACTTTGTTATCCACATCAGCAATTTTAATATCAGTATCCTTCATTTTAACATTGACTTCTGATTTAAATTGTTCCAGTTTGGAGTCCACTTTAGTAATGGATTCTGCCAAGTCAGAAACCACATTTGACAATTTATCTGACACCTTATCATAATTTTCTTTCATTGCCTCTTTAAATTCATTAATTTCCCTCTTCATTTCCTGTTGTGATTTTTGAAATTTATCATCCAAAGCCTGGGTAATAAAATCTTTTAAACTTTGCACATCAAAGTCCTTTCCCTCCCTCTGCTGACTGGGGGGGGGGGGCTGCTGTTCTGGTTTGTGGGTGGGAGATCCCTCCCCTACCACCTTTCCTTCCTGTTTCTTTGAAGCCATTTTGCCACGTAAATTAACTTTTCTGAAAAAAGAAAATCTTTTTTTTTCTTTTCCTTTGCACCTCCACAGTATCCTTTGAAAAAGTCCCCCAGATTTAAATAGACTGAAGCAAGCTCAGATTTCTTTTCCACTCTTCTCCGTTCGCTTGCAACAAGCACTGCTACAATGTAGCTTGTTAGAATAGTTCTGCGCAATCACTCTCCCTTTCAGCTCGTTAACACTGGAACGGCGCCATTTTTTCAAGCTGTTTCCACTCGCTCTAGCTTTTCCCCAAATCAAAAGTTCAAAAGAGAAGAAATACTTGCAGTTTCTTGGTTTGGGGGTTGAGGATGTTTTATAACAAAATTATTTTCCCATCAGTTTAAATGTTTGCTGCAACCGGCTTGCTCTGGCGAACAGAGTCGTCCCACGCCGTCCGGAGTCTCCGCAAGTTAAAAGGGAGCCACACCCGTTTCCTCCCCAGTAGCAAACTTCTGGGGGTTCATGGGGGCTCAACCTGCCTCTTGCTTCACTCTTCTCCTCAAATCCTCAGGATTCTGGAGTTTTCAAGCCGCTTCCCTCACTCGGGGCGGCTCTACAGGCGGCGGGGCTGGCGGCCGTTCAAAAGCGACCATCTTCGCCGGTGGCAGTCAAACCCGGAAGTCGGAGGATTTTTCATCAGGTTCACCTGATTCACCAGTTGTGTCCCTTTCTGGATCGGGACTCCTTACGCACGGTCACTCATGCCCTCATCACTTCCCGCCTGGACTACTGCAATGCTCTCTACATGGGGCTCCCCTTGAGGAGCACCCGGAGGCTCCAACTGGTGCAGAGTGCGGCCATGCAGGTGGTTATGGGAGCGACATGGCGTTCCCATGTAACACCTCTCCTGCACGAGCTGCACTGGCTCCCAGTGGTCTTCCGTGTGCGCTTCAAGGTTTTGGTTACCACCTTTAGAGCGCTCCATGGCTTAGGACCTGGTTATCTATGGGACCACCTGCTGCCACCAGTAGCCTCCCACCAGCCGGTACACTCTCATAGAGAGGGGCTCCTCTGGGTGCCATCGGCCAAACAATGTCGACTGGTGGCCCCCAGGGGGAGAGCCTTCTCTGTGGGGCACCTACTATCTGGAATGAGCTCTCCCCAGAGATACAGAGGATCCTGGACCTACACACCTCCGCCGCACTCTCAAGACCTTTTTATTCCATCAGGCGGGCCTGGCCTAATTTTCCCTTTTTCCCTTTTTTCCCTTTTTAAAAAATGCAAATTTTAAATTTGTTTTTTAATTAGTGGGGTGTTTTAAATCTGTCTTCAGCCAAATTGTTTAATTCGGTTTTATTTTGCTTTTAAATTTTGTATTTATGTGTTTTATCTTGTGGCTGTTCACCGCTCTGAGTCCTTCGGGAGTAGGGCGGTATATAAATCAAATAAAACTAAAACTAAACTAAACTAAGCTAGTAATTTGAGAGAGATAGTTTGGTTTTCAATTGAAAAACTTCATTTTTCTCCAATGCCTCTGGGGGCCATTGTCCGTTTTTCCATATACTTCTGGTCTGGTCAGTCTGTGATTGTTCAATGTTCTCCCAATCCCTCATCTTTGGCTGTCATTTGGCTTCATTACTCTGGCCTTTTTTGGGCATGTTGATCAGATCAGTCTGTGTCTGCTAAAATTACACCACCACCATCCCACATGCAGAGAGTACATGGAGATGTTACTGAAATGTTATTACTCATTATCTCCATGATTTTCACTTTTTTTTTTGTTCTGCTATTCTCAATACACAGTTAAAAGAAAAACAATTGCTTCTTCATAGTATGCAAAACTAAAAACTGAATTTCCTTGACAATTATAAGAAATTTAAAATAAGAAAATTTCCTTGACAAAATAAGAAATTTTAAGCCGTTCCTTCTAGCAAAAGGTGGAACAGCCAGTTTCTAATAATTCACTGCAAGATCAGATTCCATATTTAATATATTAATATACATAAATGTACACTGATAGTAATGAACTGGGCTTATAATTTTCTTCTGTATTCCTTCAATCTTCAAGTATATTTTTGGAGATCTTAATTTTTATTTATTTGTATCCCTTTATTTTTACAAATAATTCATATCTTATCAACATACTTTCCTTTATCTATTTTCCCCATAATAACAACCCTGTCAAATTCCCTAAATATCACTTTCAAATCTGGTCATTTCACTCATCACTTCTGAGTTCAGATCCTTTGCAAAGTATTGAAAAGTACTGATCCTAACATATCCTTGCATTTCACACCATATGTACTAACTGTGCATTTCTTTAATCAGTTATTTACATCTTATCCCATGATTCCTGTATTTGCTCAAGATTATTTAACATTATTTGTTCATAAGCAATAATGCAATCCATTTCCTTGTTTACTATTGGTCCCAACTAAACTAGGGAGATGATAGCAGAGGTTGATATGATAATGGAAATGTTTTTGATAAGGAGTTTTCTGTTTTTGTTTTTCTTCATTGTTTAAAAAGATGTTATTATTATAGCCATCTTCCTACTAAATAGACTCATGACAATAAACTTATTCTTTGAATAATGTGTGAAATGACCCAAAGAGATACAGAAGACTGCAAGATGAACAAAAAGAATTTAGGAATACAGTCAGTCTACTATGAGAACAAAATTTGTTATGTGGCAATGCTGCTATGTATTGAATATATGATCAACATTTTTTCCTGCACAAATTATCTAGACAACTTGCTTGTATAAGTAAAAATGTCTGATTCAAGATCTGACATTTTGGGTCAATCATAGCCCTTTTCTAGATAAGGGATTGAAGTTCTGCCATAGAAATTATTAGGCAGATAATTATTTATTTTTGTTATGTTCCAATCAATTTATATTACTTTTGTTTGTATAGATGTTTAAACAGTATACATCTCGTATAGATGTTTAAACATAAAAAAAGCTGTTCATGTAATCTCAAATCCAAGAATGAGTATTTCTGAAACTCTTTATTGAGACATGAAGATGGAAGATCTCAAATCATTAAAGTCCATATCTGATATCATTTTTAAAAGTTCGAAATGAAAATGTTATTTACTAATTAGAACATTTTTCCAAGTGCCAAAGCTAGTGCTATAATTCTTCTTATATCTTTTACAGGTTTGGTTCATTAAATATTCAGTATTTACAGTATATATTAATATGGTACACTAACCTATCTTTCTTATAAATTTATTTATACAGTAGTTGCCTTATTGCTCCTATTTACTGTTTCATGACAACATTCTATTTTATATTCCTATATAGAAAACTGCTAAATCCTTGAAAGTCATTTACAAGTCTCCATCTGAAGCAGAAGTCTTTGCAGAAAAAACAAGAAGCCCTAGTTATAACTCTGTTTAGTTGAATGATTTAATTTAAAGTGAATTTCTCCCTTCATGTAATAGCAGAAATAAATAAGAAGTATATAAATAAATAACGAACTTTCCTTTGGGAAATAGTGAAACAAGTAATTTAAGAATAATTGGGCTTCAGTTATAACTTCCTTGGTGTCTTCCAGATATCTATGCCTTCTATAATCTTCAAACAGCGTAATCAGTGATGTGATTCATCTGGTTCGTACCAATTCAGCTGAACCGGTATCTACCATTTTGTGCAGTTCAGCAAACTGGCTGAAAATAAAGTGCAAGAGAGGGGTTTTTTCCTTCTCTCTCCCTTCAGTTAATAGCTCTGAGTAGACAGCCACTTAACAGGCAAATACGTAGTTGTGATAACAAAACCGTAGGAATGAAGCCTTGAATAAACAATAGAAACTGACAGGATTAGGGCAGGGAAACACCAGGAAACCCATCAGTGACCCATCTAGGGATGGGATTAGCCTCTTCCCTTGAGGAAGAAGAACAAGATTAGAAACATTTTCATTATAAAGGGTAGTAAGTAACACTTCTGTGATCAGCTGATACTCTTTGGAGTTCCCCAAGACCTTTTATAGCTGCTGCAGTAGCTGCTGCTACTTCTTGTTTCTTTCTATGGGGAAAAGATACAGGGTGGGACAATGATGCAGCTTGATCATACAGGCCCTGAATTTAATGCATGTGTGGTCCAGCCAGCTGTATTGCTTCTGCTGTGAAGCACCCAATTTAGAACATAGAGAACATAGAATAATAGAGTTAGAAGGGACTTCTGAGGTTTTCTAATCCAATTCCCTGCTTGAGCAGGAGACCCTATATCATTTCAAATAGTTGTCCCATCTCTTTTTGAAAGCCTCTAGTGATGGAGCAACCACAACTTCTGAAGGCAAGCTATTCCATTGGTTGATTGCTCTCACACTTAGGCAATTTCTCCTTAGTCCTAACTTGCTTCTCTCTTTGGTTAGTTTCCATCGGGGTGGATTCTACTTACCTTTACTACCATTTTGCACCGTGCCCACATGATAATCAGATTGCTTCTGATGATGTCTGGGTCAGTGGGCAGAGCCTCCCGCTGGTTTTACTACTGGTTCTATAGAACAGGTACAAACCGGGGGCAACCCACCACTGGTTTCCATCCATTGTTTCTTGACGTGCCTTCTGATGCTTTGGAAAATAGATTGACCCTCTCATTTTTGTAGGAACACCTCAAATATTGGAACAGTGTTATTTTATTGTGCTATTTTATTGTGAGTTGGGGAGATGTTTGGCAAAATTGATTAAATGGAAAAAAGGGCATGGTTGAATTTGCTTTTTAAATTCTGTCAGCACTTCTCTAGATAAAAAGTGAAAGATCATTAAAAAGATCACCAGTATTGTAGAGCTGGGGCAGTTTTTGCACTGTCAGTTTGAAACAATCTCAAAATTTCCAATAGAAAGAGCACATAAAAGAGATATGGATGACTTTCCAACCTTTCTGTAGTTGACTAGGTTGTGCCAGTTTGATGAAAGGTGGATGTCTCAGCTCTCTTCTACCTGAGATCCTCTGCTTTTTGCACCCTGGTACCTCCACCTTTCTGTCTTAATGTAGTTGCTTAGTGATTTCTGCTGCCATTGCCTGTCAGTCACATGGATGTGTTTACCTGATGTTTTCCCACATAAGCCTGGCATGTGAGACAGATAAAAATTTCACAGGCTATGCCATCATTGAAGAATAAACCAAAAAAGTAGAGAAAAATAAAGTGGATAAAAATGAAATAAATGCAGTAGTGTAAGGCATGTGACAAGGCAGTCAGCACCCCTTCTCCTTTAGAAGGACATCATTTTCACAAATGATTTATTTATTTTGTTAGATGTTTCTCCTGTCTTTATTACTTTATAAGGAACTCAAGGTGGAGAACTTATCTAATATTCTTTCCTCCTCTTAGTTTCCTCACAGCCCAGTGGTGGGTTGCCCCCGGTTCAGATTAGTTCTATAGAACCGGTAGTAAAACTGGAGGGAGGCTCTGCCCACTGACCCCGATGTCATCAGAATGCTTCTGCACATGCGCAGCCCCCGTTGCGAACCGGTAGTAAAGGTAAGTAGAACCCACCCCTGCCACAACCACAATCTAAGAAGTGGTTTGGTCTAGGAGAGAGTGACTTCTTTAAGTATCTTTCTTTAAGCCTAAAGTGGGACTAGAACTCAGAGTACCTTGGTTTCTAAGCCAGCACCTTAACTACTACTTTGTTTAAAAAGGAGGAAGAAATGACAAAATAACTTGTAAGAATTGCATGCAAAAACAGTGTTGGAGGAAACAAACTTGTAAAGCTGCAAACATCACAGATAACAATTTAGAATAATCTCCCATAGAATGATGTAAAAGACAAGACAGGTTGTAGCAAATTACAATCTGAGATGGACCTCTTAATAGGAGAGGAGACTAGAATGAGGAGTAATACTTTGCAAACCTGAAGTCAAGGTGTTTGTTATTTATTTGCACAAGGCTAGCATTCTTTTTATTCGAAAACTACTCGCTCCAGTGAGGTGAGCAGCAGGGCGTGACAAAGAGTGGCTGGGAGGGGAGGGGTGAGGAGTGGCAGGGTAGTAAGTAACACTTCTGTGATCAGCTGATACTCTTTGGAGTTCCCCAAAACCTTTTATAGCTGCTGCAGTAGCTGCTGCTACATCTTGTTTCTTTCTGTGGGGAAAAGATACAGGGTGGGACAATGATGCAACCCTGAATTTAATGCATGTGTGGTCCAGCCAGCTGTATTGCTTCTGCTGTGAAGCACCCAATTTAGAACATAGAGAACATAGAATAATAGAGTTAGAAGGGACCTCTGAGGTCTTCTAATCCAATTCCCTGCTTGAGCAGGAGACCCTATATCATTTCAAATAGTTGTCCCATCTCTTTTTGAAAGCCTCTAGTGATGGAGCAACCACAACTTCTGAAGGCAAGCTATTCCATTGGTTGATTGCTCTCACACTTAGGAAATTTCTCCTTAGTCCTAACTTGCTTCTCTCTTTGGTTAGTTTCCATCGGGGTGGGTTCTACTTACCTTTACTACTGGTTTGCACCATGCACTTGGCTGATTATGTGCCATCAATGTGACCATATAAATAGATTCGCTTCCTGATGAGGAAACCCTGTCCCTAACCTGATCTTTTAGGCCTTCCATTGCAACTGAGTCCATCCACCTTGCTGCATGTTTTTGAAATAATAGAGAACAGGACATGAATACAAATTCAAAACTGGTATTCCAGAAGTGTCTCATCCCATGAAAATCATGTGTTTATTTAAAAACAAGATACCAAGAAAAATGTTCAGTCCACATAGGACATATAAGGAACATATACTTCTCTTGGAAACTCATTACTCACTTCTATGTTGCATGCATCTAACCCACTTTTAGATTTTAGGTAAAGCCATGTTTCAGTAGATATTTAATTAAAAACCTGTTTACAAATATTAGGACTATGTTTCCATTTAAGTATTACTTTATTAACTTTCCAACTTTCCATTAACCCCTTTGCCCTTGATTCCGTATTTTTCGGACTATAGGATACACTGGACTATAAGACGCACCTAAATTTACAGGAGGAAAACAAGAAAAAAATAGTTTTTGGCCTCTGCGCATCGCATTTTCGCCCTCTCAGGCCCCCAAAAGCACTCTGCAGTGCTCCGCCCAGCCTGTTTTAGCCAAAAATGGCCCCATTTCTGGGCTTCCAAGCCCTCAACATGTCGTGTTTTCACCCTCCCTGACCCCCAGAAGCACTCTACAGTGCTCCGCATGGCCGGTTTTCACCAAAACTGGGTGAAAATTGGCTATGCGGAGCACTGCAGAATACTTCTGGGGGCTTGGGAGGGCGAAAACGCAATGCACAGAGGGCTTGGGAGCCCCAAAAGAGGCCCATTTTGGTAAAAATGAGCTGTGTGGAGCACTGCAGAATGCTTCTGGGGGCCTGGGAGGGTGAAAACGTGACATGCAGAGGGCTTGTGAGTCCAAAAATGGGCCCATTTTTTGCTAAAGCAAGCCCATTTTTGGTGAAAACAGGCCATGCAGAACACCGCAGAGTGCTTCTGGGGGCCTGGGAAAGTGAAAATGTGATGCGCTGAGGGTTCAGGAGGCCATAAACGCCTGTATTCTGTCTATAAGACACCTAAATTTTCACCCACTTTTAAGGGGAGGGGGGAAAGTTACATCTTATACTCCGAAAAATATGGTACTTATTGCAGCTTTATTTCTTCAGTTATATCTGCTCAACTGTATCTTTGCCATCTGAATAAACCAAATTTTACCTCTACAGTCCTCCTGAATGCCTTTACTGAATGCCTTTATGGTTGTATGGAAATGTTACAAGTGTTATACAAATTAGGAATTTGGCATGTTTTGCTGCCATTTCTTAAGAATAAAATTTGAAATGTCAATGCTGCTTTTTCAGTATCCCCAAACACAGCAATTGTCTGTGAAAAAAAATAAAATAAACATTGCCAAGGACTACCTTTGGCAAATATTTCTTGAAAGGGGGAACTTGTACCAAGGTGCAATGCACATTTGTGAAGTGATCCTCATTCTTCTGTTTATTTTGATTTATCAAAAAAAAACCAAGTTGCTGCTTATACAAACTGATTATGGCAATGGCTATGTAGATAAATTTCCAGCACACAATGGAGCTTACTTTTTAGGAAAATACATACTATATAGTGTAGGGTGAACTTTTACTTTCATAATTTATAATTTATAAATTTATAATAATATTTTATAATTTTAAATTTATAATTATAAATTTATAATTTATATAGGACACTTTGGCATATGTTCACTTTGGTGAACATATAGAGCAGGAAATTGCTAAATCGAGACTTGACTCAACAAGGCAACCTTTCTCATCAGCTTTAATTGAGAAATATGGACATGTGCACTCTAGTGTCATCATTGAAACAATAGAATTGCATTCAAAAACTCTTCAGGGAATTATGCTTAGAGGGAAATAAATTGAATGGGAGCAGCCACAGCCATGCCCACAAAACTGAAACAAAGGGATTGGGATCCTTTCTGTTCATTCCTTGCACTGCTTTTGGAAATTGATGTCTTGCAAGGACAATCAAGTGATTGCTTCTCTTTCTTCTTCTGTAACTGTTTTAGTCAGAACATTTGCAACCCAGGATAAGTAGTTCAAGGTGGGCCAGCAATTTGATATGCTTTTTATTTTCTTCATCTATTTATTTATTTCATCTGCTAATCGCAACTCTCCTATCTCATAAGTGAGCTCAGGCTTCATTTGTTCCAATTTGTTCCAATTTGCTTCCCCTATGGTCAGACAAGCAGGAGGCACTACTTGTTACTTTGGTGTCACATCTCATAATAGGAATAATATCCCTGTACCAGGGGCGGGTTTCAAAACCCGTTGCAACCAGGTTGCTTATGGGCACATGCGCTTGCGCACGCGCATGACGCTTCTGCCTCCCGCCACCGCCACTACTGGTTCAATGGATCCGGTGCGAACCGGTAACAACCCACCACTGCCCTGTACCTCTATTCAAATAATTTTGCTCCATTCCTTTGCAAAGATATGAACCTATGGTGCTTGTCTGCCCAGCAGAAAAACATTCAATGATCCTAATAGAAATGTTGGAACAAGTGAATGCCAATTTGTCTACTGCAGTGCTTATCAACTTGACAACTTTAGGGTGAAATGGACTTCTACTTCCAGAATTCCCCCATCCAGCAGGCTGCCTGCTGCACAGTATTATATGCTGCCCAAATTAATTTTCCATGAGATGGTTAACCATATAAATCTGATTATTACATAAATAAAATAAATCATCAATCCCCACATTTTAAAGTTGCTGAGGTTGAGAAACACTGTTCTAGAGGAAACATTATCTATTTATTTATCTATCATCTATTTGAGGAGTTCTTGGTGCTCTCTGAGCTTGCTTTTTTTCTTGAAGATGTTTCATTACCCTAACCAGATAACATCATCAATGCTAGTAAGGAGTGCTGTTTGCTATCAGTTTGTATTCTGGTGTCTTGCCAGTCTGTGTGGGTGGGGGCAGTCTTAGAGATTCTTTGATTGGGCTGTTTACTGATGGCTCTTGGGCAGTTTCTTGATTGGGGTATTGCTTACTTGATTGCTGGTCTTAAGTTAACCTTAGAGTTGATCTGAGCTGATTTGGGTGCTGATTACTAGTGGAGGGGTTCCTGAGTCTTTTTCTCTTTTGGGCTGGATGATTGTCTCTTTTGCATAGTCTATAGATGTTGTTAATGTCTATGTAACTATTGATGGCTGATTTGTCAGAGTGCCAGGCTTCCCTGGCATTTCCTGGCAGTTTTGGACTTGGCCTAGTCTAGGATTGTCACATTTTCCCAATTGAAACCATGGTTAAATCTATCTATATGTTGTGAAATTAAAGAATTTTTGTCATGTCTTCTGCCAGTTGGTGTTCATGGATGCGTTCTTCCAGTCTTCTGCCTGTTTGTCCTACATAGCGGTTGTTGCAGTTCTTACTTTGTATGTTGTAGATTACTCCTGTTTTTTCTTCTGGGGTTGCTGGGTCTTTTGGTTTGCTTAGGATGTTTTGAAGGGCTTTAGTTAGCTTGTGTGCTATACTGATTCCATGTGGTTGTAGTAGTCCATTTGTGATGTATGGCAGTGTAATTCTTTTTAGAGTTTGTGTTGGTTGTGCTGTATTGGGTTGAGTGGTCAGAGACTTTTTGATTATGTTGCGTGGGTATCCATTTTCTTGGAATATGTTGTATAGATGCTCCATTTCCTTTTTCTGCTGTTCTGAGTTGCTGCAGTGTGTTTGGGCTCATTTGAATAAAGTCTTTACACAGCTTTTCATGTGGAAGGTTGGCTTGTTGCTTTGGTAGTAGAGCACCTGGTCAGTATGGGTGGTTTTTCTGTAGACTTTCATTTCTAGTTTGCCATTGTAGCCTCTGCTGATCTGGATGTCCACGAAGGGTACTGAGTTGTTGTTTTCTTCTTCTTCTCTAGTAAACTGGATTCCTTTAAAAATGTTATTGATGGTTCTGTGGTTGTTCTCTAATTGGTCCTGTTTTATTATGGTGAAGGTGTCATCTACATATCTGATCCATATTTTCCGTTGTATTTGTGGAAATGCTATGGCTTCGAGACATTGCATGACGACCTCCACCACTATAAGTCCCGAAAGTGGTGATCCCATAGCTGTCTCTTAAATTGGTTGGTAAATTTGGCCATCAAATTGGAAGTATGTAGTTAAGCAAATGTTTATGAGATCCATAAACCTGGGTGTTTTGATCTTCATGTAATACTGTGAAGCAATGCAGTCATGGATTCTTTGGCTAATTCTGGATCTATAGACATGTACAGGGCTGTGACATCAAATTAGACCATGATTTCGTCCTCCCTGATTTTTTGAAGATACTGTAGTGGAGTTTTGGCTTCCTCTTGTGAGTGTCAACTGTCCAACTAACAGACCCAATAAAAGCAGGTATTTTCAGGAACTTTAAAAATCCCAAAAGCAAAACTGTATTGAGACATGGAATCACCACACTGCCTTTTCCTGTGACTTTAGCCTTCTGGCCATTTACGAGGGCTACTGCATCATCTCCAGCTAGATCCAGTCTGAAAAACAATTTTGAATTATTAACAATTGTTTGACTTGCCCCACTGTCTATTAACCATTCGTCTCTGCTATTACAATAGCTAACTTTCGCAACAGGAGCTTGTCCATCTGTTGTCTTTCTTCCTTTGCAAAAAGTCTTTCCTTAAATGAGTCTTATCACCACATATGAAACACCTCTGGTGTTGCTGTCCTGTGTCTTGCTTTTTAGAAAAACTTTGCTGACCTGTAATCCAATCTCTGCAGACATCCTGTCTGTTGTTTTTCTCTCTTTGCTCCTTGGGCCTCCACCTCAGTTATTCCTCCTCATGGCTTTTTCTAAAATGGTGTTTGTTTTCTTCTGAAAGCAACAGGCTTTAAGGGCTTCCATTTATAAGTCTTGCTCTGGTTTGCACTTAAAAACAACTGAAACAATGTCTCACATTTCATCAAGACTATTTAACACCAACAGTACCTTCTGAGATGCAGGGATCTGTATTCCACACTGTTCCAATTCAATAAATAAAGTTTGCATACACAGCAAATGTCTTTCCACACTCTCTTGTGGTTGCAACTGGGCTCTGTATAATTGTCTCGATAATTGCACAATATTACGCTGATGCACTCACATGCATACTTCTCAATTTCAGCCAAACCTCCTTTGCAGTTTTTAAATCAGCTACATTCAAGAATTGTTCATCTTCTAAACTTAAGATGATGTAGGCCAGAGCCTTATCATGCTGCCTTTGATCTGCTGCTGCTAAAGGTGCTAGGGATGGATTAATAACAATATCCCAGAGTTTCTTAGCCTTCAGGAAGCATTCCAGTTTTGTAGCCCAAATAATATAATTCTGTCCCAATCGAGGCAGAGAGTTTTCCTCGAAATCAACAGCCATCCTGCAAGCCTACTCAGCCTTGTTCTCTTTTACTTATAACACAGGCTGTCCTTCAGCTTAATTACAGTTCAGTCTTACTGTGTGCTTGGTGTGCTCTGGGCCCATAACCTGTTAATTTACAGAATCCAACCAGCACACAAAGAATTCAGCAGGATTCATTTATAAAAGAAACTTCTTTATATACAGTAATATAAACCATGATGCAATGCAATGCAGCAGAATCCAGAACCAGAAATCACAGAAGCACAGAATCAATATAATCACAGAAGCAATAATGCAAGAATAAATCAACTCTTTTATACATAACAGTCAAGCTAAGCCACGCCCAGGCTCCAAACTGTCTGAGTCACCAAAGAGTCCCCATTGGCTGACCTGTTGCAATGTCTATTCCAATTCATGAACTCTTATACACTGACAAACCAGCTGTTTCGTCTATCCAGCCAGGACACTATAGTCAGCGCTTGAGAAAAAATAAACAAGACAAGCAATCTGCTAGTAAGTTGAGTTTAATTTTGGAGGCCAAAAACCGTAGTGACAATAGTGTTGGGGTTCTGGGCCAGTTAACTGACCAGGAAGGTGAATACAGCTTGTTTTATACCCTTTTGGGCTTTTGAGATTCAGATGTTTTGATGGGATTTGATGGTGTGTTCTTTGGTGGGATAATCTTTCCTAGTCTGGTCATTCAGGAAGGAAAAAGATTAAACTTAGCCTCATGGAGGGCAGTGAAATGCAAATCTGGTGTAAGGCCCAGCCTCACCCCCTTATTCAAGAAAGTAAAAATTCTTGAAACTTGTATTTCAAAAGGAACCTTTTATTGAAAAATGGTGAAAGCAGGACAGATTCAAAGCAGATCCTACAACTAGGATAAAGGAAATAAGGAACCCCTCCCAACAGTTCGATGTGGATTCCGCCAATCCACAGGTGTGAAGATGTTATTGTACTGGCCTCTCTAAGAAAGAGATAAGAAAAGTTTCTCAGGGCCATCTTCTGGCACTGCAATCCACGTGGCCCTCCCTCCCCTTGCATTCCCCAAGAGGTGAAAATTTTCCAGGCATCTAAAGTGCCAGGCAACGGTTATAAATCAGGTGAAAGGTTATACAAAAGACAAGGTAAGAAATAGGATACCTAGGATACATAGAAAGGAAAGAGAAACTAAATGTATCAAAATCCAAACTCCCCCCTCTCCGAAGAATGGCAGATACACGGGTCTGATATATTGCCCTCCTCAGAAAAAGGGATAATCCACCTGGAAAGACATAAGACAGATAATACATTAAGAATTAGCATAGTTTGTGAGAATATTTCAGGTGGAATTTCCTTAATAGTGTAGGGGTTTTTACATGTTTTTTGGCTATCCTATCCATTCGTTTTGGGAGGAGGGTAGGTGTTTCCATGCCACTAAATACTGTGTGGAGCCATGGTAAGTGCGTGAGTCAAGGATATCCTTAATCTCAAAATGTTGTTCTCCTTCCACCATAATAGGAATTGGAAGTGTGGATAAAGGGGGTCTTATATTTGAAGTGATTTCTGGTTTGAGTAAGCTGCAGTGAAACACTGGATGAACCTGTCTAAGTGTTTTAGAAAGGAAAAGCTTACAGTGAGAGGGTTAATGATTCTTGTGATGGGGAATGGTCCAATAAACTTTGGTCCCAGCTTCTTAGAGGGTTGTAGTGATTGGAGGAACTCTGTGGATAAATATACATGGTGTCCAACCTTGAAAGGTTTGGGTTCACTGTGCTTTTTATCCTCTTGAGCTTTAAAAGCGGCTCTAGCCTCCTGTAGGCTAGTCTGACCACTGGCCATGTGGTTTGTAAATTGTTTATCCATTCCTTAAGGGAGGGGATGTCAGGTTCCTTAGTGGGTAGCTCTGGCATGGGGGTGAATTCTTGACCTGTGGTTACCTGGAATGGGGTGAAACCTGTGCTACTGTGTACAGAGTTATTATAAGCTACCTCAGCAAATGGCAAAAGGTCAGTCCAATTGTCCTGTTGGTAGTTAATAAAACATCTTAAATATTGTTCTAACATCCTGTTCCCTCTCTCAACCCCCCTCCCTGTTTGTTTGGGGGTGTGGGGGGGGGATCTTAAGCCCTGGGAAGAGCCTAACAGATTCAAAAAAGCTCACCAAAATTTGGAAGTGAATTGAACACCCCTATCTGAAAAAATCCATTGGGGCGCTCCATATAGGCGATAAATGTGTACTAAAAACATTTTTGCTAGTGCATTAGCTGTTGGGATCTTCTGGTAGGGTATAAAAACTTAGTACAAATTTTTGTGTCATCATATTCCTCCTTTACCATCACTTTCTTACTACATTTCTATCTTGCTTTTATGTTTTAATTTATTACAGCATTTTTCCAAATTTCTTACATTTATATTAATTTTTATGTATATCTCATCTCTATCCATTGATAGAATTGCCCCCATATCCTGTAATACTCCAATTCTTCCTTTCCTTTAATTGCCAATGTTAATCTATTCATTTCTGCACATTCCAATATTTTCTTAATTACCTCTCCCTCTTCCTTCATGTTTTTTTCAATTCCATTTGTTTTAATCCTTTTATTTTGTGTATCCTTTTGTAGTTCCTTCTCTAGCTTCTTATACTCCTCTTCCAGCTTTTTTTGTATTTGCCTTTTATTTTTATTTTTTTTAATTGTAAAAGTTTTACAATTACATTTTCACCCCCTTTTTCCCCCCCCACTACCCCCCCCAAACTTCCCAACCTCCCCAGCCCACCCTAACCCTCCCCTCCCCCCAGACTTCCTAGTATGCTCATATCAGATAAAAGGAAAAAACCCTCCTTTGTATATAAAACTTGAACCCCTCCCTCCCCCTTACAAATTTTCATCTTCATTACATTAACCTATTTCTATCTTGGTATGTCATTTTCAGATAAATTTTCATCCTGATTACCTTAAAAATATTTCTATCATAATGTAACATTTTCTAACAAATTTTCATCCTTAACCTTAAAATATTTCTATCTTAATATAACATTTTCTAACAAATTTTTATCCTCAACCCTAAAATGTTTCTATCTTATATAACATTTTTAAATAAAGGCTATTTGATACTTCCTAGTTTGATATTTATGCTGAACATAATTTATCCACTTCTTCCATTCCCATTCATAAGTCTCTTGAGAACAATCTTTTAAATATGCTGAAATCTTCGCCATCTCCGCAAAACTGGCCATCTTCAAAGTCCATTCCTCAATCGAAGGCAGCGCTTCATTTTTCCAATATTTACCTATCAACAATCTTGCTGCAGCATTTGCCTTTTATTTTTATTCTTTTTTCCCAGATATGTCATTACCAGCCCTCTAATATATGCTTTCGCTGTATCTCCTACATTTTGCAGTGAAGTGTCATCTTTTTTAGTTTCCAACTCTTTCTCCATAAATTGTTGAAATTCTTTTTCATTTAATATTGTTTGGTTCAAAGTCCATCTCAATCTTTTTCTTTGTCCTTTCCGTATAATTGTGATCGGATTGTGGTCTGCCCATATACATGCTTCAATATTACTTCTTGTACGTTGACTAATAAATCTGTTGACATCCACATCATATCTATTCTAGACCATGACATGTGCCTATTTGAGTAAAAAGTATATTGCTTTTCCTTCAGATATCCTTTTCTCCAGGCATTTTGTATGCTTAGTTCCTCTACCATTGTAAAAAAGGTTTTTGGCAGAGTTTTCCTAGGCTTCTTATTTATCTTTATCATTTTGTAATCTAAATCAATGTCTATACCTCATTAAAGTCACCCATTATACAAATATTTTCATTTTCAAGTTCTATTATTTTCCTCTGCAATTTCCCATAAAATTCTTCTTGATTGTCATTTGGTGCATATATCACTACCAACAGTATTTGTTTATAATTCATTGTTACTTCCATCATCAGGATCCTCCCTTTGTCATCACCAATATTTGCTTGGATTCTAATGTTTTTTTAATATATAACACTACATCTCTCTTACTTTGATGTGTCAACGAAGTAAATAATTCTCCCAATTTGGAATACTCCAATAGTTTTTTGTGTTGTTTTCCAATATTAACTTCTTGTAAACATATAATGTCCATTTTGAGTTTATATAATTTATTGAAAGTTCTATTCCTTTTTATCACCAAATTTAATCCATTTATATTTATTAATATTGCTTTTATTTCTTTTTCCATGATTTACTTGTTTCTGGTTTTTGTCGATCTTGTTACTCTTATCTGTCTTTATTCTTTTGCATCTTTTGGCCTTGCACATTCTCTTATTGCTCTTTCTTCTTGTTCTTTTGTCCTCTCTCTTATTTCCTCTTCTTTTTCTTTCACACCTTCTTCTTGGTATCTGGTCTCTTTCCTCTCCCAGTCTTCCCTCATCTTGTGGTCCCCAGTATTGATCATAAAATAGTTCTGCTTTCACTGTATCTAATTTGTGTCTTTGTTCTTACCAATTCACCAATATTCCTTCTGGTATTAACCACCTAAAACTCATTCCTTTTTTGATTAAGCACTTTGTCAAAAATTGGTATTCTTTCCTCAAATCTCTTACGCTTCTGGGTATTTGTTTCAGCACTGTTATCTTTGTATTTCATTGGGGTATTTCTTGTTATCTGTAATATCTCTGCTTTCATTGCTTTCTTTGTAAATCTTACATGCACCTCTCTCAGCAATTTGTTTCTCATTGCATATCTTGTATGCACTATGAATATTTCATCAATCTCATTTAATATTTTTTCTTTTGGTTCCTCCATTACTTCTGCCAGCAACTCTGCCATGACTTCTGCTTTCCCCTTTCTCTTCTTCTATATTTTGAAATCTTAAGTAATAATCAGAGTGGTCTATCTCTAAGACAATAATTGTTCTTTCCCAATTTTTATCAATTGTCAGTTTGTCATCTAGTTCTCCCACTCTTTTTTCTGTCAAATATGCTTTTTCTTCTATTTTTTATATTCTTTCTTCATTTTTCCCAATCACCCCCTTGACATCTTTTAATTCCTCATCTACTTTTTCCATTTTCTCATCTAATTTAGTTACCCTTTCTTTCAAATCTTCATGGAGCATCTGTATCATACTTTTTAATTTCATAATCTCTGATGTTTTCTGTGCCTCTGCAGTAGAGGGGCTTGCTGTTGGATGCAGATGTCCAGTTATTTTCTTCATCTCTTCAAAGCTGTTATCCACCCAATTTATAATCTAAATAAGATTTCAATTTGTAATCGAAATATCTAATCCACCCTGTTGGATGGATTAGGAAAAAAAAAACAAAAAATAAAATCTAATCAACCCCCAAAAAGAAAAAAAGGATCAAGCAAAATGAAATAAAAAGATGAGAAAAAAACCTAAGAAAGAGGAAGAAAAAAAAATAGAAGCCACTTATTGTTCTTCAGGCTCTTCTTGCCTTAATCCAAGTTTTCTTTAAAATTAAGCCAAACCAAAAATATCTCTTTGTGGAAAGTAAAAAAAAAAACCCAAGTCAAGGAGTCTTATCCAACAGCTTATTCCAGCCAGCAAGTAAAAAACAAAAAAGTAAAAACAAAGGGCAAAAGATTAGCTTAAAAAAGAAAATAAAAAAAGACAACAATTGCTTCAAAGGTAGCAAAGGTAAATAAAAAATTCAAAAAACAACAACAACAACAACAACAAACTAACAAATAATTACTTCAATTTGAAAAGTTTTTTTTCTTATACAAACTTTCAAAAGACTCACTGTTCAGCTAGTCTTAAAAATAACACTCCCAATGTGCCTCTTTCTTAAACACAGTTTCTTATCAGTCCAGCCAACATTGTCAAGGTCAGCCTTATTCTTGTTTGGGTTATTCAGTTCAATATCTTTTCTCAAGTGCCACCAGATGGCACTGCAGTTTATTTTCAGTCAGCAAAAATAGAAAAAGTTTTTTTAAAACTAATTTCCTCCCGTCATTTCTATTTAATTCAATTCAAATTCATTTTAAGTTCATTTAATAATAATACAAATACTCAATCAGGCTTTCTATATTCTCCTATTTCCAAATCAGTTCTTTCAATTCATTCAATTTTCCTCTTTCTGTGGACCTCCTCGCTTTCTTCGCTGCTATGATGCTGGAGGCAGGGAACCAACACAAGCCCACGCTCCCCTCCTCTCTTTGTGCCACTTTTTTCACTTTGTGCTAATTCCAGGCAGATATGAAAGGAAACATTTATATAAAAAGTCAATTTCTCATCCAAGTGATCCACACTGTCTTGCTTTCTCGCTTCAGTTGTGGCCGCCCCAGCTTCTTAGCGACACATCTGGTATGAAAGGCATCTTCCGACTAACCAGGGAATTTGTGACTTCCCTGTGTTAGCCAGTCCGTGCCACTCTGTCCCTACAGGATGGTTTCGGTCAATGAAGACCCTTGAACAGCTGAGATATCAATGGTCCCCCAGGAGCTCTCACTGTGATGCTGGCCATGCCCCCTCTCTTGGGGTTTTTAGAGCTTCTAAGTTCTTATGATCAGTCCAGACTTTGAATGGGATTTTGTTTCCTTCCAGGAAATGTTGCCATGTAAGGAGTGCCCATTGTACTCCGTGTCAGAGGTAATTAGCCCCGTTACTTTCCTGGGGTAATTGCTGGATTGTGGCATTTTCCTTGTGTATACCTTGAAAAATAAGACCGGAATACATCTTCTAATTAAACTCATATTTATTGTAAAGAAAAATAAAACATCTAACTATCTAAAAAAATTAATTGTTACATTTTTGCAAAAGTTTCTACCAGCTATTTCTCAGCCGGGCCTTTCTGGCAAGAGAACAAAGAAAAAGTGTGAAGTAGAAAGAAAGGAATGCGGATACATGTAATTAGCTTACTGATAACAAAAGTTGGCAAGCTACGGAGAGTCTGACAGTCCAGAAATAATGAGCTCTGCTGGTAAATACAAAAACGCAGTTACACTCCATATGCTTCTTTCTCCCATATAGCCCACCTTTGCTTCTGTTAATTTTCTGGAAGTGTATGCACATGGTTGCAATTGTCCATGTTCATTCTTTTGGAGTAGGACCTCTCCCACTGCCATGTCACTGGTATCTGCTTGGATGACAAATGGTTGTTCAGGGTCTGAGTGTTTTAGGATTGGCTCAGCTGAGAACAGTTGTTTAACTTTTTCGAATGCTGCTTGGCATTCCATGTTCCAGTTAAGGGGTTGTCTTGGTTTTGGTCCACCCCCCTTTCTGTTTTCAGCAAGTTAGTAATGGGGAGGGCGATTATCACAAAAGCCGGAATGAATTGGCAGTAAAAGCCAATTTATGAAGCACAGGAAACTGTAGTTGTTTGCGTGTTTGGGGTGGTTCCCAATTGATGACGGCTTTCACTTTTTGTGTATCCATCTCTATGCCCTCGTGGGATATTCTATATCCAAGGTAATCAATTTTTTCCTGCGGGAACTCATATTTAGAGAGTTTTGCATATAGTTTGGCTGCTCTGAGTTTTTGCAGAACCGCTCAGCCAAGTTTTATGTGCTCTGCTTTTGTTTCTGTGTAAATTAAAATGTCATCAAAGTAAACTAGGACCCCTTTGTACAAATGTTCATGGAGCACCACATTAATTAATTGAATGAATATGGCAGGGGCCCCTTGTAGTCCAAAAGGGAGTACTTTAATTGGTAGTACCCCAATGGGGTGTTAAAATGGTTTTTCACTTATCCCCTTTCCTGATTCTGATATGGTAGTACTCCTCTCACAAGTCTAGTTTCAAAAAAAAAAAATTCCTTTAGAGAGCTGTGCCAACTTTCATAAGGAGGAGGGGGGTACATATTTTCCACACTAATCATATTTAAATTTCTATAATCCATGCAAAGATGCAAAGTGCCATCTTTCTTTTCTCGAAATAACACCAGGGCCACTATTCTTGTGTGGGTGGGTTCGATGAATCCCCTTTCTAGATTCTTGTCAATAAATACCCTGAGTTCATCTAGCTCTCTAGGGGACATGCAGTACATTTTTGGTTTTGGAAGTTTAGCCCCTGGCAGAATTTCAATGGCAAAATCCATGGCACAGTTGGGTGGAAGTTCATCAGACTCGCTAAACACTTCAGCCAAATCCTGGTACTCTTTTGGGATGCTAGGGGTCTCAGCAGGATGGCTGGCCATAGCCATTTCCCCATTCTCTTTTCCTCTGGGTTTTTCCTCTGGGACATTCATGAATGTTATGTGCCCCTGAAATTTCATGGTTCCTCTTTTCCAGTTTATTTTTGGGTTCCATTTCCATAGCCATGTGAGCGCTAGGACTAGCGGCCATTCCATTCCTGGGGTTACTATGAACGTGAGGGTCTCACTATGGTCATGTTGATCTCTGCCTCCTCTGCCATCAGGTACCACTCATGTAGGTGGTTGGGGGCCCCACGGGCCAGGCATGCAGTGTACAGATCATCATTGAGCCCATCTTTAAATCAGCACACCAATATATCTTCTGGCCAGTCAGGTCTCAGAATTCTTCGGTGTATTTGGCTATGTGTCGACGGCCTTGTTTTATGACTCTAATGCAGTCTCGGGCTTTGCGATCAGCGAGGGGTGGGGCAGGGCTGTCATGAATCGATTGAAGTTTCGCAGCTCTGGAGCATTAGTGCTGTGGAGGTTTACCATCCACCTGGCAGCTGCCCCTTCCAGGTCTAGGGTGTTGACTCGTACTTGCGCCCCCTGGGTTAGGAAATTCTGCCCATACTCTTGCATATAGATGAGAACTTGAGCCAGGAAAAAGCCCAACTTCTGGGGGTCTCCATCAAATTTCACCCCAAGGGGAGGGGTTTTCCTCTCCATCTGTGGTCCCCTGGGTTGGCCGGGGACAATCGCCTGGGCTGGAACAGCAGGAGGTTGGATCCTGGTGTGGCTGCTGCTCCCCCCACTTGGTTGGCTGCTTGGTCCATCGTGGCTGGATCAGGGGTGACTGCTCGGGCTCCCTCAGTGGCTTGTGGCTCACCTGCTCTCCTCTGTTGGTGATCCAGCTCACCTCAAACATTGAGATTTTTCAGGGCTTCCATCAAGAGACAGGTAATGTGCTGCTTCAATTGGTCATCTCCCAGTGGTTCCCCGATCAGCTCTTCCTGATTGGACAGAGCTTCCATTTCCATTTTCTACCCTGGCTTGCAGCTACTGTGGGTGAGGGTCATCCCCCTGGTTCTTCCATCCCAGCTGTCCCCTTTTCCTATGCCGATCAACCATCAGGGCTTCATGGAGGTTTCGAGGACAGCTTTGATGTCCTTGATGGGGCATATGGGTAGTTGTCGAAGTTTCTCCACAGCATTCAGCTTCCCCTTGCTTGCTGCTCTGTTTGGACATTATTGCAGGGTCCCTTCGGTAGAGTAGAAATTAAAAAGAAAAAAAAAAAGTTTTGCAGAGCCTGCTTTATGTAAGGCCCAGCCTTGCCCCTTATTCAAGAAAGTAAAGACTCTTGAAACTTTGTATTTCAAAAGGAACCTTTTAATGAAAAGGGGTGAAGGCAGGACAGATTCAAAGCAGGCTCTGAGGTCCCTCAGAGCATACAACTAGGATAAAGGAATTTACGAACGCCTCCCAACAGTCCAATGTGGATTCAACCAATATGCAGGAGTGAAGATGTTATTGTATTGGCCTCTCTGAGAAAGAGATAAGAAAAGTTTCTCAGGTCCATCTTCTTGCATTGCAATTCTTGTGACCCTCCCTTCCCTTGCATTCCCCAAGAGGTGAGAATTTTCCAGGCATCTAAGGCACCAGGCAATGGTTATAGATCAGGTGAAAGGTTATACAAAAGACAAGGCAAGAAATAGGATACATAGGATACATAGAAAGGAAAGAGAAACTAAATGTATCAAAATCCAAACTCCTCCCCCACTCCTTTGCCATCCCCCAAAGAATGGCAGATACACAGATCTGACATCTGGTGAGTTTCTGTGTGCTGCTATCTTAATCCTGTCAGTTCTGATTGTTTTAGCTGAAAGTGCAAGAGCTATCTCCGGCTACATTCCTGTGGTTTCACAGTTTACTTAAGCTATTACATTGTAACAACTTGCAGAAAGTTTTTATCTGCTCGCCTAGGGCTATTCTACTTAGTTGAATGGTAGACATTTTTTCTTCTTTGCGAGTGGCTTTTTATTCTCAGGCTTTTGTGCTAGGAGCTTGGTTCTTCTGGGGATTATCATCATCATCATCATCATCATCATCATCATCATCATCTACAACAATCCCCCATTTTGTGCTATTATTGATGAGTCAGTAATTTACACAACTCAGGTCCCAACAGCATACATTTGGTACTTGTTGTCCACATGGCTCATCATTAGAGAAGCCTCTAAAGCCTTTTCTCAGGCTTTGGAATGGTTGAAAGGCAAGTTTTTTGACAACAGAGGCATGACAGTATACATTGGCAGAGACAACAGAGGAGAAACCCTACCATGATTGCTGCTACAATTCCCAGGATGAGAATTTTTAGCCATTGGAGATTGGGTAACCATGATAGAAGTCCAGATAAGTCAAAGGGTGTTTTGTCGTATCCAATGTTCTGCACTAGCTGTCAACTTTGAACTGAACCTGCCAGCAGCCATTTTTCTGTTCCTCAGTTGCCCCAAAAAGGGGAAGGAGGTTGGAATGCCTTACTAGACACAACATAGAACTCTCTCATGAGAACCAAGGTAATCTCTACTGGCAATGGATGAGGTGGAGACCCTGCCAATTAACCCAATTGGCAAACGTGATCTTATTAACCATTTAAAGTTCAATGTGTGAGACAGAGTTGTTCATCTGTCTCTTCATACCAGTGTATGTATCTGGATAAAAAATACATGAAAACAAAAGATTTTTGATATATAATCAATGATATATTAAATTAGCTATATTTCCATATTTTCATTTCTACCTAGCTGCCATTCTCTCTTATTGAGGATTCTCTGAGAAATATAGCTGAAGATTATATTTGAATCACAATAATTATGAAAAAAAATATGATACTTTTGTAAAAACGTAAGTCATGTTAAGTCCTGTCAATTTCCTGGACAGTCCTTGTCGTTTTCTTGGCAAGATTTTATAACTGGTTTGTTCTTGCCTCCTTCCTAGGGCTGAGAGAAAGGGACTAGCCCATTGGCTTTGAGCCTAAGATGGGACTGGAACTCATAGTCTCATGAATTTTAGTCTGTGGTCTTAACTTGTCCTCTAAAATAAAATTTAATCAAATATAAATTAGTCTTTCATGCAAAAAAAAAAAAAAAAGAAAAAAAAAAGAAAAATATCCTTCCCTCTCCTAAAACCAGGAAAGGTTGTTCCTACAGATGTGTGATGAAAGCTCCTCAGCCCAATCACTGTGGCCTTCTTGCCTAAAAAGCATGCTTAAATGTGACCTGCCATCATCCTAAGATTTATCTGATGATTAGAAGCATAGGCTCATAGCTATGCGGTAAGAATATACATTTGTAAAAATGCAGCAGTACTAGGAATGGCATAGAATATTTTAAACAATTAGTGGAAACATTTTTTCCTAACCATCAGTAACTTTAAGTATGTTTAGATTAATGGCTAGCCTATAAATATCCTACTAACCAGGGGCATTTATGTGAGGAGGGTATCCCAAAAATGGTCACTTCTGCATTATTTAGCTGGAAGGCAATTCCTTGAGATGTATAGAAAAAAGGGGTGGGACTTTGATTGCATGGTCACACCCATCAACTCAATTGTTTTTACTTCATCCTGCCATTGCCTCTTCTATTACCAAAAGAAGAGGAAAGAAGAAATACCATTTGTCATAACTTCTAATTGGCAATAAAACCAAAGCTTCTATCCCTTGTTGTGGTACGCTATTTCTTGAATTTGTCCTTCCCAAATATTCCTGTCCAAATTATGCTCATTCATTAAAGTCTAATGCATTTTTCTGTAGCTAAAAATTGCAGAACCAATTGAAATCTTGCAGCTTTAAACAAGATTAAAAGAATATGAATATGAGAGCAAGTGCCTGATATAAATTTTCTAAAAATCAAAACTTCCTATTTACTCTCCATTTCTAAATTCAATTGAAAACATTTCCATAACATGCACCCACTAGATGTTACACTATTTGTATGTCACTTTAGAATATATTAATGCCATGACAGTCTACTCTGAGTTTTTCTATATTTGGTGTTTTTAAACAGTTTATATTTGTTATCATATCAAAGACAGGCTTGCAATTTTCAAAAGGAAGAAGGGAACAGAGTGCCCAAGGCTCTTCCAGCATTACATTTCTTATTCCATTTTATCTTTCTTGGTTTTGACTAATGTCAGTAACAGCTACTGGTAATAAACTGCTTGTTACAGCTTGTTCTTGCCTTCAAGCAGTGGCTTTGATACATTGTCAGCCATTGGAAGCATTTCCTGATTACATTTCCAAATTGCTTGTTTATTGATCGAAAGTTAATAAAGCAAAAGACAACTTTATGGGCTGAAATTAAATGAAAGTTTCCTTTGATGTTCAAATTATCCACTCAACTAATGTGCAGTGAAATGTAATCATTTCAAAGTTTTATCTGAGCAGAAAGAAAATATGTCAGATAAAGGGATTCTAGACAAGACATTGTATCAAAGTACTAATGAGAAATAGTCTTTAGTTATGTAGATATTTTATTTTTCCTCCAAGATATGATAGAGAAGAAATAGCAAAGTACAAATATGCAAAACATGTATGTAATTTAACTAATAGTGGTTTCTGTATTTTTGATTAGCAACTATAAATAAAAATGTGCTTATCACACCTCACTTGTGCATTACTCATCAAAGTAATGCACAAGTGAGGTGCTTTTAATAATAGATAATCTGGAAGAAGCAGTTGCATTTATTGGCTTGCCAGACAAAGTGGAGAATATTCCTGGATTTCTCTGCATTTCTAATCAGAAGCAAATTGCTAATATTTCCATCAATAGCTCATTTCCAAAGAGTTATGTACACATAAGAAATTAAAAACAACTTGTAAATGATAACAATGCTATTATATTATTCTTGGCTGGAATTGTTTTGTTTCTGTTTAAGAGGGTCATTAATTGCTGAAAGCTCATTAAGTTTGACAGAATATAAGTGTGCACCTAGTCAGTTCAGCAGGGCAAGATGTGTAATACAAAAATGGCAAAATCAAACAAACTGTTTTCTCTATCAACAATCCTCTGGAACTACAAGACCTGGGCTAATAACTATAATGAGAAATAGAGGGAGAAAAATGCCAGAATCCTTCCTGCTTATTATACCAAACATTTCCCTCAGAGATATAAGAAAGCCAGAAGGCAATTAAATGGCAAAGCAACAAGGCCTTGTTTGGCCAGATTGAAAACAAGGAGAAGAAACAAAAGGAATAATTTATATTTTATATAAAGGACTTGGCTATCAAGTCAGAACATTGGCCCATGTTGTTTGTCCATTCCAGAAGTGGAAATATCTGGCCCAGGAACAAATGTAGCCTGAGAGCTGTTCACATCTAACTTTGATATTGACTTTTCTCTGAAATCATTCTCTCCAGAAGGTGTCTGGGAATGTTTGATCCTCTAAAGAAGTTGATTGCTCCCACCATTATTTTCCAGTAGATTTTGGAGAGCTACTGTTTGGGGAAAGTCTTGCCTATTTCTTTTAGCATATTTTTCTAACATATAAAAATAGCGATAGAAGCTACCATAATGGTGTATACATTTTCCCTGTCCTCAGAGTAGAGAAGAATATATAGATGTTGAATTATGTCAGGCCCCTATGTATAGAGTTATAAAGTCTTCCAACATCTACAAGATGTATAGTATATAGTACACAGTGTATACTTTGTGTGGAATTTTCAGGAGCCACCACATAACCATATACTAGGGCTCTTTGGATGTTAGTAGCCAGTTGTCCAAATCCAAAAATAACATCTAGCTGTCCATGTCTGAGGAACTCCAGTAAGGATGAAACTTGTGATGACCTGGGGCATGGCACAGAGATAACACAAGCAGCTGGCAGTTCAAACCACACCTTTATTGCTCCAAATTTCCCCAAATGCTCCCACGTTTCTGCCAAGTCTCAGAGCAAAGTGATCACACACACACACACACACACCCTTCCAGCAGCCTCTGGCTGCAAATAGTCCAGCCCAGTGCTGTGAGCACCACAGCTGCAAAGCAAGAAGTCCAGCAGGGCAAGTCGAGGACTCCAGGAAGCAAAGGAGCAAGGCAATTAATCCAGAAAGCCAAAAAGAATGCAAGGAATCCAGGAAAGTTCAAACGTCAGCACTCAACATTCCATGAATTCAGCATTTGTTCTTGACAAATGCCCCTCCCCACAGCATCTCCTAAGTCCCCAGGTATGCCTTGTGAAGACGGGTGGGGTGCTCTCCTCCTGAGTAGTTGGGTCAGTTTGCATTGTTCTCGCCTTCTCTCCACTCTCTATACTCGAGGATCAGGAGGGGGTGGTCCTTGCTCATCACCTGAGCTCTGTCTCTCATATTCACTGCTTACCCTCTCTTGGTCATCCTTCCCTACTTCCTCCCTGCCTTTCATCCCAATCCTGAAAGGCCCTGGCCTGACTGGGCCTGCTCCTTCCCATTTTCCTCCAAAGCTAATGAAGCCGCCCCCTCGATCTCTGTCAGCTCCAGTTCCAGTTCATCTTCCTCCACAGATTCAGGTTCCAATGGGGGCATGATATACTGGTCAGTGGTGATCAATATAAGCAAATAATGATTGATCATAGGATTGCTTGGATAGGTTGGTTAACTCACAGGATTCTTTCTCCCATAAAAAAATATTTATTAAAAATCAACATATCTTTTTCATGTAATCTTATCTCATCATAAATTATGTTTACCTAAGATACCACATGGTTCTTATGGTTTTTGTTGAAGTAACTAATAGTATTAACTTTATGGAAATGGTTATTTGGTCTTGTACAAAGCACATTCTGGTTTGCATATTGATGTTAACTGTGCAACTGATGACTATGATCCAACAATGTACAAATTCAAAAATTCAAACATTCACATTTCTTCAAAAAATCCTGGAGTACCAGAGCATTGGAAAAGAGCTGATGTGATTCCCATCTTCAAAAAAGTGTGTGTGTGTGGGGCGGGGGGGGACCAGACTCAGGAAACTACAGACCAATTAGCCTAACATCAATACCCAGGAAAAATACTGGAAAAGATAATAAAAAAATAGATCTGCAAACATCTAGAAATGAGGAAAGTAACAACTAGAAGTCAGTATGGGTTTGTTAAAAACAGATCATGCCAAATCAATTTTATTTCATACTTTGACATAATGACTAAATTAGTAGACCAGCGAAATGCTGTGGACATAGTATACTTAGACTTCAGCAAGGCATTCAAGGTAGGCCACAATCTACTTCTTGGTAAACTACAAAAAAGTGGGATAGATAGTATCACCATCAGATGGATTTTTACCTGGCTGACAAACTGTACTCATTGTATAGTCCTTAATGGTATTATGCCTACATGGAGGAAACTAAGCAGTGTGGTATCACAAGGTTCCGTCTTAGGCCCAGTACTCTTCAATATTTTCATAAATGACTTAGATGAGGGAATAGAAGGGGAATTTATCAAATTTGCAGATGATACTAAGCTGGCAGGATAGCCAACACCCTAGATGATAGGCTCAAGATCCAGATGGATCTTAACAAACTTGAACACTGGGCCCTAACTAACAAAATGAAATTCAGTGTAGAGAAAAGTAAAGTCTTACACTTAGGCAAGAAAAACCAAAAGTACACCTATAGACTGAGTGAAACCAGGCTTAATAGCAGTAACCGTGAGAGAGATCTTGAAGTCTTAGTGGACAACCAATTAAATATGAGTCAACAGTGTGCAGCGGCAGCCAAAAAGTCCAGTGCAATCCTAAATTGCATTAATAGAGGGATTCAATCAAGATCATGTGAGGTACTAATACTACTCTATAAAGCCTTTGTAAGACTACACCTAGAATACTGCATCCAGTTTTGGTCACCACACTATAAAAAAGATGTTGAGACTCTAGAAAGAGCGCAGAGAAGAGCAACAAAGATGATTAGGGAACTGGAGCTAAAACATATGAAGAACGATTACAGGAATTGGGCATGTCTAGTTTTGTGAAGAGAAGGACCAGTGGAGACATGATAGCAGTGTTCCAATATTGAGGAATATTGGAACATTCACAGCCCCTACTGTGAGGGGCTGTCACAGAGAAGAGTGGATCACCCTATTTTCCAAAGCACCTGAAGGCCAGACAAGGAATAATGAATGGAAACTAATCAAGGAGAGATTCAACCTAAAAATGAGGAGAGGTTTTCTGACTGTGAGAACAATCAACCAGTGGAACAGCTTGCCTTCAGAAGTTGTGGGAACTTCATCACTGGAAGCTTTCAAGAAAAGACTGGACTGTCATCTGTCAGAAATGGTGTAGGGTCTCCTGCTTGGGCGGGGGATTGGACTAGATGACCTACAAGGTCCCTTCCAACTCTATTGTTCTATTTTTGTTCTGAATGACAGGCTGGATGATGCATCCATTCTAAAGCTCAGTCTGAAAGCAAAATATTAGCAGTTTAATGCTTTGATTTAAATGCATACGAGTAGGGTAATCTTAGAATGTACACTTCTCGGAAAGTATATAATTATACCAAAGCTGAATACATTATGTGTTTTCTCAGCTTTATCCTCTGCAGGAGCACACAGTTCAGACAAAAGGGGCAAGACTGACCAGAGAATAAAAGCACATAGCTTCAGGTAATTTTCCTAAATTCACTACTAATGGCACATTTAGAATATATGCCAAAATCATAAGAGCAAAGTCTGTCAGTAGAATGGCAAAAATACATTTTTGCTTAGTTTGAATTGCTTTTATAGGTTCATAAAAGCAAATGCTTTGTAGGTTACCCTTTCTTCTGAAAAACACACATATAAGTGTGCCATGTGTCTGCACCCACATGCATAAAAAATTTCCCACATACATATAAAAACATTCATATATATCAGAGAAGAACATAAGCAGGAATGTAACTCATTTTTAGTTATCTCATTATGTCAGGATCCTTAGATGTTGTTCTAATTTGACAACATGATTGATTTGTGTTGCTAAATTGTGTACATATGAAATTGCAGAAAGATTATGGTTATTACATTTACTATCTATTTCTATGGAAATAGAACTGGGCTGATGTAGTATATCTAAGGTGGAAACTAGGATCGGAGAGACCCAGGTTCTAGTAATACCTTCGCCACAAAATCTGACCAGTCACTCCTTCTTGATTCTAGACTGGGAAGTCAGAAAACATCTATCAGCTAACTTGCACCTGCCTTCAATGAAGAGGCATTCATCATGTAGCAAATTGGTTCTAGCTGGCAATAATAATAATAGCTGGATTTCAATTAGCAATTAATTATTCAAGCTTTCTGATTGCCTGAGTTTTTAAGTGGGGTATTCTCCATTCCTTATCCAGGGTTATAACAATACAAATCATAATCACTAATGATAATTAAACAATTCTTAAATGTTTCCCAATATAAAATCATTGTCAACTCGTAAACCATTGGCTAAAAGTTCATGAATTAATTAGGCCAATCCTCACAATGTTCCAGGGAGCCATCCTCAAAAACATCTTGGAACAAGCAGGTCTTGATGACTTTCCTAAATTCCAAAGGGATTTGGAGGTTCTTTTCTCCATTGAGAGTGGAGACAGCAGCCAGTGTGGGTTCTACTCATCCAATCAGATTGAAGGACTGAGTCAGCCAACAACTTTAAGTCCCGCCCTTGTTGCCGGGCAGGCCCAGCTTTTGGCTCAGTCCTTCAGTTGGACTGGCGTGTGGGTCTCTAGCTCTGACTGCTTTCTTCAAACTATCTGTCCTTTTTGGAAATATTGGTGTTTTTTTGGACTTGGACTGTTTTCTGACATTTCTTCTGCTTCTCCCTATGGACTTGGTTGCCTTTGGAATTTGTGAGTTTTTCCCTGTGTTTTCCTTTAAGGGGTGTTAATCCTCTAGTGTGAGGGCATTTTGATTTGTCCCTTTGGGGACCCCTGGGGGGCTTCCTGGGAGTCCCTGTCAGACTTGGCAGCCCCTTCCCTTCAGGATCTGGCCCCTTCCTTGCTGAACGTTTCCCCTGGCATCTCAGACTTGTCTTCTCGGCCGTTTTTTCGCGCCGTTACTGTGGCGGCGGCCATTTTGTCGCCCTCCGCTCCAGTTTACAGTCTCTAAAATTTAAAAGAAGACTTCTGTCTGCTGTTGGGACTTTGAACCGCTCCTTACCCCTTCACTAGAAGCTGGATTTGCCGTCTTCGTTGTCCCTGGTTGACTTCTCTTCTGTGTATGTCCCACGTTGCTGCAAGCGCTATTTCGCCGCTCCGACTACCAGCTGAGCTAATTAGTGGAGATTCTTCCGTTCCCGCTGCTCTTCAGCAGCGCTGGCAGCCGGCTATCAGCTGAGCCGAGGCTGAAGGTTTCCCTGGTTTGCACGCTTCCTTGCTGCAGCGCCTGGATGGCTTCCTGTCTGTTTGGCCATTAACGTCTTTGAGAGTGGAGCTTCGTGCCCCGCCCCCCCATCCCAGCGACAGTGACTGAGGTGCTGTTTTTTTCCTGGAAGCTGTGGGCAACTTTAAGGGGCAATTGTCTGGACTGTACTTGACTGGGCTGGCTGTGCGGGTGTTCGTGGAGCTTCGCGCCCCCTCCCTTTGGCTGTTGGACCTGTTGTATTCCCGCTGTCTCTGCTAGCCTCCATTTGCTGCCTTCCTGTTTGCAGCGACCATTTTGTGGAGTGGCTGCGCTCCCCTGCTGTTCACCCATTGGATCGTGTGCACAGGGCTTAAAATTAGTGGAGTTGCCGCGCTCCCCACCTGGTCCTCATCTTGTGACTGCTGCTTCTGTTCTGGGATCTGCCATCATGCCGAAGTCATTGGCCAAATCCAAACATGGTCGTAAGCACGACTCTGCTTCTCAGAGGCAGTCGGAGGATGGATCTGCCTCGTTTCAAGATCCTGCGCAGTCACTTGTTGCCCCATCTTCTCACGTCCATCACAAGAGCAGGAAGCATAGCAGCGCGCTGGACAAAGTAGAAAAGCGCAGGGACAGAGTCCTCACTCAACTTTGTGCCAAAGCGACTTCTGACCTTCAGGCTTCATCGGCTTCTGCTCCGCTGCAGAGTTCTTGACCGGCGACTCCTGACCAGTTGTCTCTCAGGGACTGCCCGGTCACTATCTCCACTTCAAATTTGTGGGGTCCTGCTCCTGTGGACCTTGTCACTGCTCCGCTCCCGGATGAGGATGTTCCTGATATTCCACCTCCTCTAGACTCCTCTGAGGTTCCCTTGGTTCCGGTCCTGCCTCAGGAGGCAGTGAGTTGTCCTCTACCTTCTGACCAACTGCAAAAGATGATTGAAGCGGCAGTGCAAAAGACTTTGGCAGCGGGTCTTCGTCCCTCCAGTGTAGCTGGCTCTGTTCGGTCAGCCTCGCCGGAGCAGCCTCATTCTTCTGGTCATGTGGCCTCCAGGGCGCCCCACTCTCCTTCTTGCTCCCAAGCTAGTCAACTCTCCTCCCTGTCGGATGCGGACAATAGTGACTCTGGGTTGTCGGATGACGAGAACCTTCCTCCTGATCAGCCGGCGACTACTGCCCTTTTTCCGCAGGCCTTGTTTAGGTCTCTTCTGTTTAAAGCCGTCAATACGGCTCAGCTTTCCTCCCCTGCTTCCCAATCTTCTGTGTCTGTGCCGCCCGGGACTTTAGACCCGATGTTCGCTGAGCTGGCCAAACCTATTACAACCATTCCCATGCTTCCGCTTTTCCTGGATGTCGTGAAACGGCAGTGGGCTTCGCCGGGGTCAGCCCCTATCCCTTCTTCGTCTGATCGTACGAATTTCCATGTCGCATCTGAATTGGACACTCTCCTGCAGCTTCCATCAATAGATGTTCCCATCGCCGCTCTCCTGTCTTCTGCCACTGTTCCGGGCGATCCGGCTGAGAACTTACAACCTGATGAACGCCGTGCTGATATGGTTCTCCAAAGGGCACATCTGGGAGCGGCCTGGGCCATTAAGGCGGCCTCTACAGCGTCCTTCTTTAACCGCTCCACGTTGTTGTGGCTCCGCCAGTTACAAGAGAAATTGTCACCGGAGGATGCTCGTATTAAGCATGACCTAAATAAGATTGTAGCTGCGGTTCAGTTTTCAGCGGACTCGACACTCAGCGCTGCTCGTTTTGCTGCCAAATCGCTAGCCTCTGCTGTGACAGCTCGCCGTTTGACCTGGCTCCGACATTGGCAGGCGGATGCCAGGCATAAGTGGAAGCTCGCCTCGGTCCCATTTGGGGGGTCCCGTTTGTTTGGGGAAGCTTTAGATCCCTTTTTGACCGAGACCAGGGACAAACGGAAGGTGTTGGCAGTGGCTTTCTGCAGGGGGGATTCCCGCTTCTCTCCGTATCCCCCTCGACCCCACTTTCGAGGTAATGATGTTGGAGGGTCCTCTTCCTCTTTTCCCTCTCCCCAGCCGTATGCAAATTTTGGCAGGCACCAGGGCTCACAAGATAGGGCATTTCGGGGCAGATCGTTCGGGTCTAAACGGCCCTTTCGAGGGGGAGGAGGTCGTTCCATCCGTCGCCGGCGCTAATTTCGTTGCTGATCCTCCCATTGGCGGCAGATTGGCCATCTTCGTGGCCGCCTGGGAATGGTCCACCTCTGATCAGTGGGTCCTAGCCACTCTTCGTTCAGGTCTAGCTATCGAATTTGTCTCCATCCCCCCGGATACCTTTGTCTGCTGTCCGGTTTCTCGTAATTTGGTGAGAAAGTCCCTTATGGACTCAGCGGTTCAGCATCTCCTGACCATAAGGGCTATTCAGCCCGTCCCCTCGGGTCAGGAGCGTAAGGGTTTCTATTCCCGGGTTTTCCTGGTTCCCAAATCTTCGGGGGGGTGGCGCCCTATTTTGGACCTGAAACGTTTAAATAGGTACGTGGTGTACCGTAAATTTAAAATGCAATCATTACAAACTATTCTAGCCGGTGTTCGGAGGGGCGATCTCCTCTCCTCCATAGATCTTATGGAGGCTTATTTGCACATCCCTATCCTTCCTTCCCATAGGCGTTTTTTGCAGTTTTGTTAAGGGGGGGTCCATTATCAGTATAGGGCATTACCTTTTGGTCTCTCCTCTGCCCCCCGTACCTTTACGAAGGTACTGGCTGCCTTAGCGGCATCTCTTCGTGTCTGTTCTGTTAGACTTTTATGCTACCTCGATGATATTCTCCTGTTGTCCCCTTCTGTCGCTCAGGCAGTTTCGGATGTTCGCCTCACGGTAGAGATTTTGGCAGCCCATGGTTTCTCGGTTAATTTAGATAAGAGTCACCTCTCCCCTTCCACCAGTTTGGTCCATTTGGGGGCCCTTATCGACTCTGTTCAGGGTAAGGTGTTTTTGTCCCCCGATAGACAGGCGGGTATCCGTCAGTTAATTTCCAAGGTGGAAGCTTGTAGGGCCGTTTCCCCTCTTGTCCTCTCCCAGCTGTTAGGGAAAATGATCTCTGCCATCTCCATAGTTCCCTGGGCACAGCTGCACGCACGGGAACTTCAATGGTTTCTCTTGCCATTGCAGAAGGTGGGCAGAGGCACTTCATCCAGGCCGGTTCCGGTCCCTCCTGCTGTTCGACGGTCCCTGCGGTGGTGGTGTTCCCCGGCCCTAGTTGCGGGATCATTTTTCCTGGAGACTCAGAGGGTGGTAGTAACCACAGATGCCAGTCTCCACGGTTGGGGGGCCCACTGCCAAGGTCAGTTGGCTCAGGGCACTTGGATCCCGGCGGAGTCCCGTCGCCCGATCAACTGGCTAGAACTACAGGCGATCTTCCTGGCTCTCAGGGCCTTCCGAAACCTGATCTCCAACTCCCACGTCCTCGTTCTGATGGACAATGTTGCAGCAAAAGCGCACCTGAACAAGCTGGGGGGTACCAGGTCGAGGTCGCTTCTGCTGTTGGCCCTGCGACTGGGATTCTGGGCGGAGCGACACCTTTGCTCTCTACGGGCAGAGCATATTTCTGGAGTGGACAGCTCCCAAGCGGACTGGCTGAGTCATCGTCGAGTGGACAACGCGGAGTGGCGCCTCCATCCCCGGATCTTCCAGGAGCTGTCTCGGCGGTTCGGCATGCCGATTATCGACCTCTTTGCAACGCACACGAATGCTCAGCTGCCACGGTTCTTCGCCCGATTCCCAGATCCTCAGGCAGCGGGCGTTGATGCTCTTCGAATTCCATGGCTGGCGGGTCTTCTCTACGCCTTTCCCCCGACTTCCCTCCTGCCCAGAGTTGTTCGCAAGATCTTGTACGAGCGGGCGGAAGTGGTCCTTGTAGCACCTCATTGGCCCCGGAGACCCTGGTATGCGGACCTTGTGTCCCTCTCGGTGGCCCCATCGTGGCGCATTCCCCTCGAGGACGACGTTCTGTCTCAGGGCGCTGCACCCGGACCTGGCCTGGCTCAATCTGACCGTTTGGCGGTTGAGCGGAGCACTTTGACAGCAGTGCATATTCCGCCGGATGTTATTCAGACATTGCAGGCCTCGCGCCGCTCTTCTACGGATCGGATTTATTCTGCCACCTGGCGTGCCTTCTGTTCCTGGTGTTCCGAGTCTGGTGTTTCCGCTCTTCAGCCATCCATTGTGGACATTTTATGCTTTCTGCAGCAGGGTCTTGCTCAAGGCCTCTCTTCCAATATGTTACGCAGGCATGTGGCCGCATTGTCTTCGGTCCTGGTCTGCGGATCTCTGCCATCATTGTCGCAACATCGCCTAATCCGGCGTTTTCTTCGAGGGGCTATGAATTTGTGTCCTGTATTACACAGATACCCGACCTGGGATCTCCCTTTAGTATTGGAGTCGCTTATGGGCCCTCCGTACGAACCTTTGCAGACTACTAGTCTCCGTCTACTTACCTGCAAAGTCGCCTTTCTTGTGGCAATAACGTCGGCCCGTCGTATATTGGAGATAGCAGCATTGTCTATCCATTCTGACCTTTGTGTCTTTCAATCGGACCGTGTAGTACTCCGTTTGGACCCTATTTTCATCCCGAAAATCAATTCGGTTTTCCACCGTTCACAGGAAATCATTCTGCCTAATTTCTGCCCGCATCCTGCTCATCCACGGGAGCGCAGATGGCACTCGCTCGAGGTACGACGGGCTTTGCAGATCTACATTAAGAGGACATCTGTTTTCCGTCGTTCGGAGTCGCTGTTTATCTCCTTTTTGCCCGTTTCCCAGGGGTGCAAGGTCTCCTCATCTGTCGTCGGTCATTGGATTCGGCATACCATCGCTTCGGCCTACGACCTTCGTTCCCTTCCACGTCCAGCTCGAGTGACCGCTCATTCCACCCGTAGCGCTGCTACGACTGCTGCATGGGCGACTCAGGCGCCTTTGTTGGAGATCTGCAGGGCGGCCACGTGGACTTCACCGGTTCCCTTCATACGTCATTATCGATTGGACCAATTTGCATCGGCGGAGGCGGCGTTCGGACGACGGGTGCTTCAGCGTGTCGTTGTCGGGGAGACTGCTGTTGCCGACCAGCTGGTTCCCACCCTGAACTCAGGACAGTGAACTGGGGTACGTCCCACACTGGCTGCTATCTCCACTCTCAATGGAGAAGGGGCGTTGGTCCTACCTGATACGCTCCTTCTCGTTGAGTGGAGACAGCAGCCAGACCCTCCCTTACTCTGGCTGTGTCTTTCTGTCTGTCTTCCTCTTCTCTTTACTTACCTGGTGGCCGATGTTGCCTTCTGTGCCCACACGCCGAGTCAGTCTTACGAGTCTTCGCCAAAAGCTGGGCCTGCCCGGCAACAAGGGCGGGACTTAAAGTTGTTGGCTGACTCAGTCCTTCAATCTGATTGGATGAGTAGAAGCCACACTGGCTGCTGTCTCCACTCAACGAGAAGGAGCGTATCAGGTAGGACCAACGCCCCTGTTCATTCTGTAATGTTGTAATGGAAAGGATGTAATGTTCTGTAATGTTCTATGGAAAGGAAAGGCATCTCTCAACAATTTGGAGTAATGCTTCTGCATTACAGTATGAGGGATTATAATTAAATTAAATTAAATTAAATTAAATTAAATTAAATTAAATTAAATTAAATTAAATTAAATTAAATTAAATTAAATTAAATTAAATTAAATTAAATTAAATTAAATTAAATTAAATTAAATTAAATTAAATTAAATTAAATTATTAACAATATGAGAGAAAGAAACTAAAACAAATCTGGAACAGATTTTTTTTTAAAGATCCAATCCAACAAGATAACAATAAATTAATGCATAGGGTCACCTAATTTCCATTATTCCCAATTCAGATTTACTAATTACATAATTTATGTGTCTCTAATTGTCACATAACACATTAAAAACACTAGAAATATTTATTAGAACAAGGCTGAAAATAATAACATCAATAACAATATAACTATCAGATTAGGCAAACAATATCACTACATCAAGGGATTAGAATATTTGGTATCAACATCAATATGAGGTCACTAAAGCAAACAAAAAATTCAAGGTCTTGCTGAAAAAGCCATTTTGTTAAAGTTTTCTTGGAACAAAGTTAAAAACAGGATCTTTCTGCACATGTGAATGCATTCTTAGTTGTTGTATTCAAATTCAAAATACACAAGAGAATATTGAACATGACACATGCAGAAAATTTTCAATCAATAATTTGTACCTCCAGAAATAACAGCTTCCAAATAAATCTTATAGCCAGCTAAGAGTCTTTGTATTCTTGGTTTCTGAGTATTTTTCCCTGGTCCCTTGCAGAAGTTTTCCAGCTCAGAATATTGTTAAATCTTCTTGAAAACACTGCATGTTGGAGATAAGCCCAAAGATTTTCAATAAGATTCAACTCTGAGAATTGTGAAGGCCACTCAGAATCTTTATCTCTCTTTCCTGTAATCTTTATGGTTGATTTGGAATTGTTTTTCAGATCATTGTCTTACTGAAAATCTCTTTCAATTTCTTTACCAACTGTGGGACATTGACTTCTAGTCTATGATGACATTTAGTTGAATGAATTCTCCCATTCACTCATATGATATTTTCCCCACCACTGGTGCTATATAACCTCTATGCATAAAAAAACCATCCCTCTGCTTAACAGTTCTCAAGGTATTATTTTCTTCAAATGCTTCATCTTTTTTTCTTCAAATATATCTTTTGGGGTTCTGATTAAACAGTTCCATTTTGTTTCATCAGTCCAAACCAATTTATTCCAAGGCACTTCAGGCTCATCAAGGTTTTCTTTTGTAAGCTTCGACAACATTTGTGAAGATGTACAGAAATGGTTTCATTCTGATATCAGTTGGAGAATCCAGAAAAAGAAACTCCTGGGACATTATTTTACCAAGAGTACAAACTTTATTGAATAAATCCACATTGGCACAGAAGAAGCGAAACCAGCTCTGGGCTTCTTGCTCAAAAGCACACATAGTTCATCTCCCCCTTTTTCTACAGGACACCCACAGTCCATTATGTCCACCAATCACTTCTCTTCATTTTGTTATGGGAATCAGCCGGCCATGCTCGGACATCTGCTTGGGATGTCCTTGGGGGGGGGGGGGGAGGGGGGGAAGCAATGTCTCACAGGAACCGATGATGCTTGGATGCCATTCCCTCAACCCTTGTATTCCAATCCACCACCCCCTATTCTTTTTTTTTATTGAAAAAGTTTTTCAAATACAGATTTTTCCCCACTTTTTCCCCCCTCCTCCCTAACCCCCCTCCCCCTCCCCTCCCCCCATGGCTTCTCCAAAATAAAATCCAAATTGATATCAAATTATATAATACTTTACCATCCTTTTACACCCCGCCACATGCTAACCATTTCTTTTCTAACATTATTATTGTATCCCCCCTATACTATACATTTCAAAGCAACCTTCAGCTATATAACTATATAATAAATCCTAATTTGACATTTATTCAACTCATAATCTACCCATTTCGTCCACCCCCATACATATATCTCTTAATTCAAACCTTTTACGTATATTTATATCTAAACATAACATCCCTTTTCCTAAACTAAACAATCAGTAACCTAACCTATCTCCACCCATTTTCCTACAGGTCTACCATACATATTATTTTTAATATTTTTGTTCTTCTGTGCACATCACACAACTAAAAAATATTTCCATATATAAATAAAATACTCAAATGACTTTAAATTTGTAATCCATATAGTATCTTCTGTAATGTCTTTCATCTGGATTATTAATTCCATCACCCATGTTAGGGTAACATCAGATTCAGCTTCCAACAGTATATTCAGTCTTCCATTACCATCTGCCCCCATCAATAATAAGTATTTTCGTATATAAAAAACCACCCGAGTGACTTTATATTTATATTCCATGTAGTATCTTCTGTAAGTCTTTTGTCTAGATTATTAATTCCAACCACCACATTGGGGTAACAACCAGATCTTCTGCACGCCCCAATCCCATAGTTCTCTTGCCTTATAACTCAGCATATACGTAATCCATTTTTCAAAGAGTCCAAAATAGAAAGTTCTAATCCACTCAATCAGAGGCCATCTTCCACATCCCAAAAGCACCAGCACTGTAGAGATTTGTTATTCTTCTCAAAATAGTATAAGTCAATAATTTGCCTCAGCTATATTTTCATGTATCAGCCATCTATAAATCCCGTTTATTATATTTAATCGTCTCTTAAGTAACTGGCATTAGACTGTTGTTTAGTTTAAAATTTTTTAGTTTTGTAGGACCTGCTTCTTCTTTTCTTAACTTTTTGTGGTTTAGATCTCCATCCTAGTTGCCTTTCTAGGACTTGTATATCAGCTGATTGAGTTCCATGCTGGTCTGTAACTTGATAAGACATCACATTAAAATCCAAAGCCGCCTCTCTTATATTTATAGGTAATCCAGCTATAACCTCTGAAGGAGAATCCAAAAGCGGCTCGTCCAAAAGGGCCTCTGTAACTTGTTGTTTTTCCATTACCTCCATCTCCATCTGCTTAGCCTGAGTTTCAATCTCTTGTTCATTTTGCTTTTCTTTATTCCCTTCCTGTGTTCCTAACACTGATGGCATACGTGAAGATGTTAGATCCATTTTAAGAACCATGTAGTAAAATTCTTCCGCTTTTTCAACAGTATTTAGTTGATATCTTTCTCCTTGGTATCTCAATATTATACCAACTGGAGCATCCCACCTAAATGGGATGTTTTGTTTCTTTAGCTCAGCCACCAAAAATCCAAATTCCTTTCTATCTTTTAACATCTTGGGCGGCAGCTCTTTATATATCCAAATCTTCCTTCCGTTCATTTCTAGAGTGGAGTTAAAAGACTTTTGCACAATATCATTTCTTATTCCTTTATCAGTAAAGTAAATCATCACATCTCTAGGCAACTGCTTTTGCTTTGCCACCCAAGAATTTACTCTGTAGGCCTTATCAATCTTACAGGATACCTCTTCAGGACTAACCTTTAAAATCACAGCCAGAACTTCAGCAGACATCTTTCTCAAATCATCTCTGTTATTTTCCTGTAGTCCCCTCATTCTGACCGCAAATTCCATGGACCTGTATTGCATCATTGTAACTTCTTTTTCAATCCTTTGTTTTATATTATCTGCATTGTAAGTCTTGTGATCAGCTTCCTTTATTTTAGACTTTACTTCTGAGCTATTGTCTTGAATATTTATCAAATCATTTTCAATTATTTGTATTTTATTGTCCAGATTATAAATCTTATGATCAGCTTCCTTCATTTTAGACTCTAGTTCTAAGTTGGTGTCTTTATCCATCTTTATAACTATTTCTGAAAAGGTTTTCAAAGCTGTTACAATCTGTTGTTTCAGATTAGCATACTTTCGTTGTACCAACTCTTTAATTTCCTGCCTAAATTTTTCAAGATTCTGATTCACAATCTCATTATGTCTTGCCATCTCCTCCAAAACAAATTCCTTTAGGTCTTTAAAACCATTCTCCTGGATCTGCAAGCTTAAAACTTGTTCATATGACTTGTAAATGGGGAAGGCCCCCCCAAAGCTTGGTTGTCTGGCTTTGTCAGTTTTAACGCCATCCTGCCACACAGACAAACTCTTTTTTTTTTAAAAAAAAGACTTCTCTCCAAATGATATCAATATCAAGTCTCTAAGAAGGAAGAAACATAAAGTGGAAATTTTTCTCTTCAATTCTAACCAGCGCTATTATTTCAGATACTTTGTAATGTATTGAACTATTCAGGCAGAAGGACTTTCACTTTCAGCTTTCTTCTTCTCAAGCCTCAGCCAGTCACCATTTTAAACTTTCTTTCTTTGCTTTTAAAATCACTCATAGAATTGTTAGAAATACTTGCGATTTAGGGTCCCAAATCCGGGTTTCATCCTGTTTATTCAGGCAATCTGTTAATTTGCGTTGATTGGATTGGTCCCATCGCCTGGCTCTGCAAAAAGCAGAGTTCTCCCGAAGCCCGGAGCAGTGGCGAGCTGAATAGGGAGCCTCATCCTGCTTCATCCCCAAGAGTAAAACAAGAATTCTGGGGACTTCGCAGAGGGCTCTACCTGCCCTCACCAGCTCTATCTCACATTTCCTTAAGGAAACGGAGTTTTTCGAGCCACCTTTCAGCTGTAAAGGCAGCTCTTTATGGGCGATGGGGCTGGCAGTCTCAAAAGACCGTCTAACGGCGATGGAAGCCAAACCGGAAGCCCCCCACCCCCTACTCTTTGTCAAGCTGTGAGCAAAGTGGAATATAGGTGAAAGTTCAGGTCAGTCTTCACATGCTGACCTCCCAGAAGAAGGGTAAACCTGAAACAACAATAAAGATACAACCATATTATTACTTACAACCCAACTACTGTTGCATTTCTTATTGGGGCTGTTGAGGGTACCTATTGTGAAACTTCTTATCTAACCTTGCTGCCTTAACATTGGGAGCAGCCCCATCAGTGTCTGCTAACAGGTAGCCTTTTCACAGTATTAGGTACTTTTGATCTCATAGTGCTGCTCTCCCTTAACTAGGATGGGAGGAGGAGGTGGTTCTTTCACTGGTCTCAAGGGTTTTAAAAGACTGCAATGAAATACCAGATGAATTTGCCTGATGCTTATTGTTAATTTCAGCTCCATCTTCACTGAATTCACAAACTGGATGACTTAGAAAGGTTCTATGTATTTGGGACCTAACTTTTTACAAGGCTGTCTTAGGTTTAGATACTTGGTGGACAAATACTCTTTATTCCCTACTCTAAATTCCCTTTGGGGGACCCTTTTCCAATATTCTTGCCATTTTTGGCTTTCCAAAGCTTTATTTAGCACCCCCTCTGTCTGAGATAATGTGCTTCAGGACCCCATGTAGAGTGTAGATGTGTTGCACAAACATCTTAGCTATGGCCTGGGCTGAAAGAATCTTCGGACACACCACAAAGTGTGCTTGCTTTGAGAACAGGTTGATGACAGTCCAAATTACTGTGTTCCCTGTACTCTCAGGCAACTCTACAATGAAGTCCATGGATATCTCTTCCCATGGGCTAGCTGGGTTGGCTGCCAACCGTAGCAAGCCTAGAGGCTTCCCAGGTAAGCATTTCATGGAGGTACACACAGGACAGCTTGCCACATAGGCTTCTATGTCCTTTTTCATCTTTGGCCACCAGAACTGTCTCTTTACCTGGTGATGGATCTTCACAAACCCAGATTTTGCATCATGGCTCCTCTGCAGGATCAAGGTACTCTGGCTGGCTGGGATGTACACTTTACTCCCCTTCCACACCAAGCCCTCCTTCATTAATAGGTCATCTTTATAGCTCTGGAACCATTCATCCGCCCCAAGGCATATTTCAGTGGTTGTATCACTGGGTACCCAGCTGGCTTCAGGGAGACTGTTCTCTGCTGCCTCACGAGTGCTGGCACTACAAGCTGCCTGGATGAGATAGTGGAGTTAATTACCTCCTCTCAGGTACTTCTGTACTGGAGCATGTGATAGAGGGCATCACCTAAGAAATTCTTACCACCCAGCAAGTAGTGAAGGGTGAAATTGAAGCACTTAAAATACTAAGCCCATCGAACCTGTTTAGGGGATAGCTTCCTTGGGGCTTTTAATGCCTTCAGGTTCTTGTGGTCCATCCACACTTCAAATGGAATCTTACTGCCCTCTAAGAACTGCCTCTAGGTGAAAAGAGTCCACTGGACCATGTAAGTCTTCTTCTCCCAGATGACCCACCATCTGAGAGGCCCACCTCTCAGTATCTTGCAAGACATGCGGGCACATGGTTGCAACTTTTCCTTTTTGTTCCTCTTGAGTAAAACTGCCCCTACTGCCACATTGCTGGGATCTGCCTGGATCACAAAAGACTCATATGAGTTTGGGTGCTTCAAGACTAGCTCAGCAGCAAAGCTGAGCTTTTTCTGATCTTCAGCTTTTTGAAGGCTGCTTGGCAATCAGACCAATTTAGGGGCTGACTCAGTTTGGGCTTCATTCCCCCACCCATCTTGAGCAAGTTGGTGATGGGCAAGGCTATCTGGGCAAACATGGGGATGAACTGCCGGTAAAAGTTTGTGAATCCCAGGAAGCTCTGTAACTGTCTCCTGGTTTGAGGGGCACCCCATTCCAGCATTGCTCTCATCTTGCCCAGGTCCATCTCCACCCCATCCTTGGATGGAATGGGACCATTCAAGGATGGTCTGCACCTCCTTCTCCTCCAGGCGCCTGCCTCTGCCCATTTACCTCCAGCTTTCCTCCTTGGCTGGCCCTCCCCCAGTCATTTGCCCTGGCCAATGGGCCTCTGCTCCTCTGCCCCATGCCCTTCAGTCTGGACCATTTGCAAAAACACAATTTACCTTGGGCCTTTGGTCATATGAGACAGTTAGCCACCAGCCAATTGGGTGGCAGGCAGAAGCCAAGGAAGGAAGGAAGGAAGGAAGGAAGGAAGGAAGGAAGGAAGGAAGGAGGGAGGGAGGGAGGAAATTGCATTGTTTCCTGGCCCCAGCCCCAGAAGATTGCAAGAAGCTCCTATCTCAGCTTCTCTCATCTCTTGTTCTTTCCCTCCCCAATGTCACAGCCTGCCTCACCGCCCCTCTTGTAGCCTTTTGTGGTGATTTTAAAAAAAATTCAGTCTCTTTTATTTTTTTATTTTTATTTTTTCAGTCTCTTATTTTCTTTTTGAATAAATCTACATGTCAAGATCCAGCTGCTGCCAAAAATCCCCTGTATCTGATTCTGCCTCTCTCACACTGAACATTTGGTGACAGGCAGATGTCAGGGAAATGGGGGAAAGTGCACCAAACTGCTTCAAGGCAACTTCAGTAAGTTTTTGCATCAACCACAAACATCTCAGAATCACACAAGTTGTGCAGTTGCATTTGTTGCTGCAACTTCCTTCCTGGCTGCTACCTCCTATGCCAACCCGCAGGCACTGCTGTGATGAGACCGGGCAGGTTTGGTTGGAAGGAAAGAACCATGGGAGTGGAGTGTTGGGTTGAGTAAACCAGATGGAAATGGATGGCTTCATCCAAGGGAGTTTTTGTTTGGGGTGGGTATCCTAGCCTTAGAAGGAGAGTGGGAAGGAGGAAGGGAAGGGAAGGGAGAGAAAGAGAGAGAGAGAAAAAAAAAGAAAAAGAGAGAGAGAGAAAGGGAGAGGCAAGAAAGAAAAGGGAGAAAAAGAAAGAAAAATAAGAAAGAAGAAAAGAAAGAAAGAATAAAGAGGGAAAGAGAGAGAGAGAAAGGAAAAGATAGGAAGAAAAGGGATAGACAAGAAAGAAGGGGGAGGGAAGGAAGGGAAGGAAAGAAACAAGGAGAGAGAGAGAGAGAGAAAGAAAGAAAAAGAAAGAGAGAGGCAGGGAAGGGAAAGTGAATGAGATATAAATGAATGGATGGGTGGATGGATAGATGGAGGGAGGGAGGGAGGGAGGGAGAAAGGAGGGAAAGGAAGGACCACAAACCAAGAGGGGGTGTGGCCAGAACTGTGGCAGTACGGCAAATTCCGGGGCTCCGGGAAAACGCTGATATCTCAGCCACGTTAGGGGATCCCCAGGGATCATAGCTGTCCTGTAGGGACAGTGAAGAATGGAGGCACAGGCTGGTATGAACAGCGTAGTCACAAGTTCCCTGAAGTGCTGGCTTTAGCTTCTGACCCAGCAGCAAGGGAAGACAGCCATTAGGAACTGTCAAAAGCTGGGACAGCCACATGCAAGAAGAGAAGGAAAAGGGAGCGAGGTGATCATCTGGGTGAGAAACTGTGGTCTTGGAAACAAGATTCCTTTATATATTTAACTCCTGAATTTTTAAAACTATTTTACCTAAGAGAATTGGCAAAGAGGAGAGGGGAGGGAGCGGAATAAGGCTACCTCCCCTCTTCCAGCAAGAAGTTTTTGATAAGAAGTGGTCTTGTGATTTTGTAACAGAAGAGGGAAAAACTGGGCTGTCTGTTTTCTTTTTTTCTTTTTCCCTCTTGTCTGCTGGATTTATAAATTTTGGAAGATTTTGCGATAGTGTTATTTGGAATATTATTTTTTCTTCTCTGATTTGCCCTTTTTTCTATTCTTTTGTTGTTTACCTTTGCTTTGCTTCCTGGATTTAAATTTTTTTTGTGATTAGCAGGGTTTTTGCTTTTTCCATTTTCTTTTCAATTCTTTTTGTGAGACTATATTTTACACTTCTTCTATTTTTTTATTGTTTGGCTGGACATTTTGAGTGAATATCTTGGTTCTGGAATTTTTTATTGGTGGATTTTTATTTTTGGTTCTGACTTGGCTTCTCCTTTTCTCTTTTTTATTTTATTTTTTTGTTTTTGGCTTTTTCGATGGTTTTACATAGCCTTTCTACCTTTACTTTTTATATGGATTAAACCTATGTGGATTAGGGTATCAAGAACCTGAAGAAACTGATTAATTTGGGAGCAGATCTGGAATTTGAATTTGGAATTTAAGTAAAGGAACAGCTGGAACCTACAAATTGGATTATCTGGATTATAAATTGGGTGGTGTGGTTTTTTTTCTTTTAATTTATAAATAAATTATACAAATTAATTTTAACAACTTTATATCCAATAATATCTTCGTCTTCTTCTATTTTTACTGCTAAGATCTCCATAGCTAGTAAAAACAATACTGGGGATAGAGGAAACCCTCGTCTTGTACCAGCTTCCAAAATTATATCTTTTTTTAAGATCCCATTCACTTTTACTCTGGCAACCCCCTTTTGATATAATTTTGAAATAACTTGAGTAAATTTATCTCCAAATCCATAAGCCTTAATCAATTCTATAATCATTTCCCATTAAATTGAATCAAATGCTTTAAATATATCCAATGCTAATATTCCTATTCTATCCTTATTATACTCTGCAATATTTATAATATTCAAAACTCTCCTAACTATGTCTGACATATATCTACCTTTCACAAAACCTACTTGATTACCATTTATATATTTGTCTATCAAGCTATTTAATCTATTTGCTAAAATAGCTGTAAATATTTTTGCATCCTGATTTATTAGGGAAGTAGGTCTATACGATTCTACCAATTCTAAATCTTTTCCTGGTTTGGGAATCAAAGAAATCAGTGATCTATTCCAAGACGCTGGAATATCCACACCATGCAAAATTTTGTTATACAATTTTTCTAATTTTGGCACTAATATACCTTTAAATTCCTTATAAAATTCTGCCGGCAACCCATCCTCACCTGGTGCCTTCCCCAATTTTAATTTTTGGATCGTTTCTATAATTTCTTGCTGGGTTATACTTCCCTCCATTTTTTCCTTATATTCCATTTCTATTTTTCTATGTTCATATTTTTTCAAAAAGTCCTTCAATTTCTTACTATTTCCTTTTTAGAGTAAAGTTTTTGAAAAAAATTTCTAGCAATCTCACATTTATCTTTTTTCTTATTACATCTTTTACCTTTTTCATCTATTAATATTCCAATTTCTCTTCTACATTTCTTATCTTTAGCCATCCTTGCCAATAATTTAGAGTTCTTATTACCAAATTCAAAAAAATTCTCTTTTCAAATACATTAAATTCTTTTTAACAACTTCAATATCTTCAATTACCTGCTTATCTTTTGTCTCAATTCTTCCCCAATTTTTTTATTTTTAGTTCTTGAAAATTCATTTTCTAATTCTTGTATTCTTTTCCCTTCCCTTTCCATTTTTTTATAATCTTTATATTTTTACAATTTGAATATTGACAATTTTATACTTTCACCCCGAAAAATCGCCTTCATTGTATCCCATACTACATTATAATTCACTTCATCATTATCATTCCATTTCCAATTTTCCTCCCAAATTTCAATCATTCTTTTTTTGTCTTCTTCATTTTTATACAATTTAGCATCATACCACCAATTATTTTCTTTTTTCTCAGTATATACATTCAACTCCATAATTACATTTGCATGATCTGATTCTTTAAATATCCCTACATCAACTTTTCCAACTCTATTAAGTAAATCTCTTGACACCATAATATAATCAATCCTTGAATATGTATTATATACCTTAGAATGGAAAGTATAAACCCTTTCTTGACCTTTAATTTCCCACCATGTATCAAATATTCCATTTTCTATCATCCAATTATCTAATATACTCATTTGAACATTATCACCATACCGGGTTACATTAGTAGTATCATATTTACTTCGAATAAGATTGAAGTCACCCGCCACAATCAGTCTGCCCTTACTTTCTTTCCACAGTATTTTTGATTTCTCATCAGGAATTCATTTTGTTTTTCATTAGGTGCGTAAATATTAACCAATGTTACAATTTCTTCGTTAATATTACCAACAATTATCAAATATCTACCTTCGGAGTCCACTTCACTTTTTAATTTTTCAAATTGAACTCTACTTGAAATTAAAGTTGCGACCCCTCTCGATTTCGAGGCATCAAATGCTTTCTCATAGAACTGTATTCCTTTTATATACAACTTATTTGAATCCTCGGACTTTTGATGAGTCTCTTGCAAAAAGATTATATCAGGTGACTCCCTTCCCATTTTTAATTCTAAACGTTTTCTTTTAATTTGATCCCCAGTGCCTTTAACATTCCATGACATAATTTTAATCACACCCATCATTATATTCAATATTTTCCATTTCTTCCTCCTCCTCCTTACTGTGGATCTTTCCCCAACCCACCACCAATAACAAATTAAAAAACAAAACAAAAAAAAACAATTTTTCTTCTTCCCCCATCGCCTTCATTCAATTCCAGCCGCCTTGTCTTCCAAGAATGGGGGAGAGGGAATGTGTCTGTCAATCCAGCCATCTCTAGCTCCAGGCATTGTTCTTATGTTTCTTTTCTTTCTATTACTCTATTAATATTACTCTATTACTTCTTTTCCGCACTCAGATCCATCACTTGAGTTGGGCCCAGAACCAAGTTGATCTTCCATCTCACTTTCTTCACCAACATTTTCTCCTCCATTTTCTCTACTTTTTTTTGAAAATCCAACTGCTCTTTTGTTGGTTTTCTTTTACGTTGTAGTTTAGCTTTAAGTTCTGGGCCCTCTCCAGCTGCAGCTCCTTGTTCCTTATCCAGATTTAATTCCTTCCTCACTCCATATCCACCCATCTGAAGCAATTCAGCTTTCATACTAATAACATCATCTTCTTTCTCAATCAGCCCAAGTTTATGCAAATAATCAATAGGATCAATTTTAGTATCAATTGTATGCATTCTTCTATTATAAATTTTTTTTAATTGTTGTGGGAATCTCCAATTATATTTAATGCCTTTATTTCTCAATAATTTTGTAATTGGTTTTAAAGTGTGCCTCCATATACGTTCCTCCCGAGAAATATCCTGGTAAACCGCTATCTTGTCCCCTTCTATTTGAAGAATCTTATCTCCATCCTCTCTAATTTTTGACATCACTTTCAATTTATTGTTTATACTTGCAAATTTAACCAGAACGTTTCACTTCTTTCCTTTATTACATCTCATTCCAATTCTGAAGACACTTATTAAATCCTCCACCGTCATCATTTTGTCCATTCCAATTGAGTTTAGCCAGTCCAGTGCTCTCTTTCATATATTATCCACAGTTTGTTCAGAAATTCCTCGTATGACCAGATTGGCTTTCCTTACTCCTTCCTCCAATAGGCATAATCTCTTATCTTGTTGACAATATTTATAAACGAGATCCCCAATTTTTCTATCCATTTTTTTAGTATGTATTTGCAATTGATCAATGTCATCTTTTATCATAGCTGTCTCTGCTGCATATTTTGCAAAGTTATCATTAATTTCACCCATAAATTTTTTATATGTTTCTACATTTTGAGCTTTAATCTGTTCCAATTGTTCAGCTCTTTCTTTCTTTTCCTCTTCCATTCTTTTATTTAATCCTTCATCCATTATATTTAATCTTTCAGTAATTTTATTGAGAGCCAATACTATTTGTGCCATATCAGTTGCCATCTGGGCTGAAGATTTTATACTCATATAATCAATAATCAATAGTCAATAATCAAATTTTATTTGCTTAGAGGGTCTAACAAGGGACCATGTGCTGCTTTCCAATTTCATATAAAAAGTCTGAGACGGCTTAAAATATTGGAAAAAGGTAATCTGAGATTCCAAATCACTTCCACTTTTACCACAATCTTTACAAAAAAAAAGAAATTTTTATCTTATTTTTTAATTCCCCAGTTGTGTAATACTTCTATTCAACCATCCGATGGCAGCATCCACTAGAAAACAGAATCCACTCTCTCCTATGACTTCCTTCTGTATCCAATCACAATCAGCTTATTACAACATGCTATCATCCGCCTTCACTTTTAACTTTATCATCATTTTTGCTTGCAAGTCATTGTATAAATAATAAATTTCAACAATTTATCTTCCCTTCTTCCACCTAATCTTTCATTTCTACTTTTTTCAAGTCAGAGGAATTTTATTTACTGAGCAAAGTTTCAAAAGTTCCTCATTCAAGTCTTCGTCCTTTTTTCCCCCCGAGCGTTTTAACAACCACAATTGGTGTGCTTGATGTAATTCCAAACTTTACTTACTCCTTGAGTGTTACAAACTCTGCAACTCCGCAGGACTGATCCCCTTGGCTTAAAACTATCGTTATTGCCTCTTTAATGTCTTCAGACTGCCAGTTAAGCATTTATCTCGAAACCCTTCCCCCACTCCCCTCCAGGCGGTTGAGCCCCCTGGAGAGTTTGCAGGGTTTCTGAGAACCGAGATGCAATCCAAACCAATCCTTAAAATCAGAACGCTCTCTGCTCACTTTTAAACTTCTTCTCAGCTTTTCTTTTACCGTGCTATTTCAAGTTCTTCCTTGCTTTCACTTTACTATGCCAGAGCGAGACATTGGAGATGTTACTAGGCTGGTATCAGGCCACCCCACCCCAGAAAAAGATATTGAAAGATTAAGATGCATTTAGAGGAATTTGAAGATCTTACTGGATTATCTATAAATTGGGCTAAATCAGAAATGTTATTGAATTGGGATATAAAAAAAGGAAAAGAGAAATTTAAAAATCAATTTGGAATAAAAGTTAAAGAAAATATAAGATATTTAGGAATAATATTATCAATGGAGACTTCCGGCGGTGACGTCAGCGTGTAAGGAACGAGGGGAATGAGGCTCCATCCCCAAAGTTCCAAAATTCTTGATTGGAAGCCGTTTTTGGCACTATCGACCACGGAGAGGTCGATAGAAAAAGGAGGATTCTCTAGGACCTTGGAGTGACAGCAATCACCCCGAAGTTCAGAGAAAACCCCCTAACTCCAGCCGGGAAAAAACCAGCCATCTTGGCTGGCCGGAGCGCTGTCAACCGACAAGTGTGGAAGCGAAGATTATAAAGAGAAACATCGGTAAGGACTAAGTTAATTAAAATACGAAGGTATAACCATAAGGATCTAAAGACATTGGCGAGAATAGGACTCCAAAAGTGGCGGCAAGATTGTCAGGCAAGCGGCGAGAGGCAGTGATAGGAGCGAAGCTTAATATCCACAGAGACAACACAGATTTGACAGGCGGAAGGAATGAGTGACAGAAAAAAAGGATTACAAGTAAGTGGTGGATTACAACTTTACAATAATACATCTTGATTTGGTAGAGAGAAAAAAAAAGATTAATTAAGAGAGTAACTGTAGAAAGTGAAACTCAAAGAACTGAGACTATTTAAGAACGTTGTTGGCGGAAGGAAATTAGCTGAACAGCAGCGAATGGCGGACTGAGGATTCGGAGAAGAAAACTTTCACTTTGTATCCAGAGGCAATAACAAGTTAAAACCACAGACACGAGATTTGTAACGAGACATTAGAAGATACATTGACTCTGTTGATAAAGGAGACATAACTTGCCACATAGGAAAACCGGAACAATTGATTTACGGATTTAATAGAGACTATCGCAATAGAACTGTGAAAGCTGGGCGAAAAGAAGGCAAACTGAAGAACGAAGAAAGAAGGAGAAGGAAGTAATCCTAATTGGTCTGGAAGTGATATAGTGGAGAACTTTAGATATTAAATCATCAAAATATAGTTATTTCATTTACTTTATAAAATCCAAACTTAAAACTTACTTAACTCTGCTTAAAGAATACTAATACTAAAACTTGAAGTTATTATAATATATACTAAAGAACTGACTTAATAATATTTTTCCTTTTACTGTTTCCCACCGCATTGAAATAAGTATATAGATTTTACAGTAATATATTGATTAAGGGGAATTATATTGTGTATTGATTAGAAGGTTAGATATTAACAGACATTGCAAAGAGACTGTTATAGATATTATTAAGGAATAATAATTGTGATAGTTAATACAAGCAGTATATACTGATAATTGTGACACAACTTAATAGAATATTTTAGACTGTTTATAGAGAATCTTAAATCCCATTGACTTATTACATAGAGGTTATATAGATATTGTTTAGTGTTAAAGTGAATTTACGTACTGTGAAACTAGAAAAGTAAGAATACAAACATGATTTATCATTAATATAACTTGGTATATAAATATTAATTATATTATATTGTATAGGAAAAAGAACAGAAGAATGAATTGTTAAAACACTGCATTTTCCCCCTAACCCCTCTCAATTAATTAATCTGATCCTTATATAACGATATTTCAAGTGGAATTATTATAATTAAGATAATATAAATCAATTATTAAATATCAACATATTAATTTACCCTCAACCAAATCAGTGTATGAAAATTTGGGAAAAAATAATACAAAAAACAAAGATGACAACACCTTCAATAACAATAACTAAAACAGGGAAAAAATTAACAACAAATCAAACACCTACACAATCTTCACCTGCACAACAAAAAACCATAGATACGATGCTAACTACAGACAAAGAAAAAGCTTCCACCGCACTCAATATACAGAATATACAGTCTATACAAGCCATGATTCAGGAGGGGATGAACAAGACCCAAGAAAAAATAGCAAATAATCATGAAGAAACAAAAAAGAACCACGAGGAATTGAAATCAGAAGTAGGACAAATAAATGATAATATAAAAAAAATGGACGACAAGATTGAGAGAATACAACAAAACATAGTTAAAAATGAAGAACAAATTCAAAACATGGAAACAAAAATGGTCTTAACTGAGAAAAAGATGGATAATATCGAACAAAACCAAATGGAGCTAAATAGAGAACTCGAAGAGTCGATCACCCACTTAGAATTAGAAAAGGCATCATTCTTTTTACGGTTTCAAAATATTGCAGAAACAAAAGGAGAAGACTTAAGGGACCTGATGACAGATATATTAGCAGAGATTACCCAGAAGGAAAAAACGAAATTAGTAGGGAAATTGACGAAATTTAAAGAGTTCATACGAACTACACTCGTAGGAACAAATTACCTAAAGAAATACATGTTAGATTCGCATGCAAAATTGTAAAAGAAGAGATCTACACATTAATGAGAGAGGGAAAACATTGTTACAAAGGAAAGGAAATAATAACCCTAAAACAAGTCCCAAGAAGAATAAGAGAACACAGAAAAAACTACAATTTCTTGACAACCCTGCTGAATCAACATAAAATAATGTTCCGCTGGCTGGTGCCAGAGGGAATTCTAATATCCTGGGATGATAAAAAATATAAAATCGACACGATAGAGAAGGCACAAGAATTTTTTGATATTCACTTTATAATAGAAGAAGAACAGGAAACTAGACAGGATTCAGAAAACACAAACCAGGAACACTCCATGGAGGAAACAAAAAAAGAAAAGGAAGAGAAGGAGTCTAGGGAAAGGGAGAAGATGGAGAGAGAAGGGGCCAGGGGGAAAACCCAAATGGTAACAAGAAACACAAGTAGACTTAGACTAACAAAAAGAAAGTAAGGAAAATGGAATGAGAATTGAAATTAATTTCAATCAATATAAACGGCCTTAATCTACCAACCAAAAGAACACATACTTTCAAAAAACTACAAAAATTAGACATAGACATTATCAATTTACAAGAAGTACATATCAAAAACAACATCAACAGTTACTAGAAAACAGAAGACTATTATTCACCTCATTATCAGATCAAAAAAAAAGAGGCATTGCAGTATACATTAAAAGCCATATTCAGGCAAAACAAATCTACACAGATGGAGAAGGCAGGATATTAATGATAGACATTAAGATGGAGGCCCGAAACATGTTACTGATATCAATATATAGTCCGAACGGGAACCAAAAAGAATACTTTAAAAAAAATACACAATAAAATTAAAGAATTAGATTATGAACATATATGTATAATAGGGGACTATAATGCGATCGTTGATATGGATTATGATTACCAAAGTAATAAAAAAAAATAAATCTAGGAAAAAGACACTAGCTGACACCTTTAAGGATATGATTCAAGAGTTACAATTGAAAGATGCCTGAAGAGAACTGAATAAAACCAAAAAACAGTATATATATTACTCAAATCCCCACCAGTCCTGGTCCAGACTAGACATGGCCTGGATGACTGCAGAACTAAGAGAAAACATAAAAGAAATCGAAATTACACCGAACGTATGGGCAGATCACAGTCCTATAACAATAGTCTGGAAAGGCCAGCAAAAAAGAGGAAGATGGATGATGGACAGAGAGATCATCAAAGATAAAGAATACATAGAGATGATAAAGAAAGAGATGGAAATATTCTTTCAAATAAACAAGAGGGAACAAACATCATTGCAAGTCCTATGGGACACCACAAAAGCATATATAAGAGGACTAACAATCTCATTCAAGGTGAAGAAAAATAGAGAGAAACAGCAAAGAAGAAACAATTTATTGATTGATCTTGGAAAACAGGAAGCAAAATTACAGATCAGACCCGACAGGAAAGAGATCAAGGAAAAAATAAATCTTATTAAACATGAAATAAATCTAATAACAACAGAAATAGCTAGGAAAATCAAAATGGCAAAACAAAACCAATTTGAATTTGCAAATAAAACAAGACGTTGGTTGGCCTATAAGCTAAAAAAAGAAAAGGAAAAAAGACTAATACATCAACTACAAGATGAACAAGGGTAATTGCAGCATACGAATGAGGAAAAAAAGCGAATCGTAAGAAACTTCTATCAGGAACTATATGCACAGGAAGAAATCCAATTGGAAAAAGTAAAAGAGTATATAAATAAAACCAACATTCAAGAAATAAAGGAAACTCAAAGAGAACTCTTGAACAGACCAATATCGATGTCAGAATTAATTGAAGCAAAGAAGAAGCAGAATAACAATAAAACACCAGGTCCAGATGGCATCCCGGTGGAATTTTACAAAATTGAACACCAGCCAATAGATGATATTTTATTACAAGCCCTGAATGAAGCAATTTTAGAAGTCAAAATTCCTAAATCATGGATAGAGACAATTATTACATTGATACCCAAAGAAGACTCAGATCTCACCCAAACTAAAAACTACAGACCCATATCGCTTCTAAACGCAGATTATAGATTATTTACATCAATCATGGCCCAGAGAATGAAGAAAATTATCGTGGATTACATCCATCCAGACCAAAATGGATTCATTCCAAATAGGCAAATCAATAAGAACACAAGAACAATAATCAATATCCTGGAATACTATGAGCAAAAATTAAATGAAAAAATGGCCTTACTTTTCCTTGACGCACAGAAGGCGTTTGACAACCTTAACTGGGGATTCTTAACATTACAATTAGAAAAAATGGGAACCGGCGATAAATTTTTAAATATGATCAAAACAATATACTCCGACCAAACTGCAAAAATATGGATAAACGGAGGGACAATAGACCAATTTAAAATATCCAAGGGAGTGAGACAAGGATGTCCCCTCTCTCCTATATTATATATATTAGCATTGGAACCATTGTTGAATGAAATTAGGAATGACAATGAAATAAAAGGATTAAGAACAAAAAACCAGGAGTATAAATTACAAGCATTCGCGGATGACGTAGTATTTATTTTAGAACGACCAAAACAATCAGGATTGAATTTATTAAGGAAGATAGAACAATATGGCGAAGTGGCAGGATTGAAAATTAATAGACGAAAAACAAAACTACTAACTAAAAATTTGACAAAAATCCAGGAGAAAGAATTGGAAGAGACGTTAGAAATACAAACAACAACAAAAATAAAATACCTAGGAATTTGGCTCACCAATAAGGTATCATCCCTTAAAGAAGACAATTATAATAAATTGGCCAAACAAATTCAAAAGGACTTAGAGGCATGGAGTAAATTGAGACTATCACTATTAGGCAAAATTGCTTCCATCAAAATGACAATTTTACTGAAATTATTATACCTATTTAGAACAATACCGATAAATCCAGGAAAATTTCAAAGACCTTGATGAAATGACATTAAAGTATATATGGCAAGGAAAAAGAGCCAGGATTAAACTGAAACACTTGCAGGACACTAGAGAAAGGGGTGGTCTGGGACTACCAGATTGGCAAATTTACTACACTGCAACAGCTTTAACTTGGATTAAAGATTGGATGACACTCGAAGATAAACAAACGTTAGCATTAGAAGGATTTGACCTGTCGAAAGGCTGGCACGCATTTTTATGGGAGGAAAAACCCAGGCAACATGAACACTTCAGGAGACATTATATCAGAGGAGCATTGGCAAAAATTTGGACCGAAATAAGGAGAAAACACTACGACAAAATCCCAAGATGGCTATCAACCACGAAGGCCCAAATTTATCCAAACACAATGGATATAGACAAGATGAAAACCTATGACGAATTGTTGAACACAGAGGGAGAAATGAAAACAAGAGAGGAATTGAGACAGCAGGGCACGGACATTGACTGGTGGCCGTATTTACAGTTAAAATCAAAATATAAAATTGACATGAAAAAATTTGGAATCCAAAAAGAAAGAAATGAATTAGATAAAATTATAATGCAATCAGACGATAAATTAATAACTAAAATATATAATTATCTATTAAAATACAAATTGGAAGAAGAAGTGGTGAAGGAAAATATGATTATTTGGGCTAAAAATTTTGGATATAATATTAACCTAGAAAATTGGGAGAAAATGTGGAAAGTAAATACTAAGATGACAATGTCTGTGCCCTACAAAGAAAATACATACAAGATGTTTTATAGGTGGCATCTCCCCCCTGCGCGTCTGGTAAGGATGTTCCCCAATACTAATCAGAACTGTTGGAAGTGTAAAACACAGAAGGGGACCTACTACCACATGTGGTGGTCATGCCCAAAGGTCAAAAAATTTTGGAAAACAATTCAAATTCAGCTGGAAGAAATCACCACCCAAAAAGTGCCCCTCAGACCGGAAACATACCTATTAGGAATACTGACAAAGGACTATAAAAAAGAGACACAATACTTGATAATACACATCGTGACCGCAGCTAGAATCACTTTCGCACAAATGTGGAAACTGTAGGATACGCCATCAGAGGAAAAAATAATACAAAAAACAATGGAATGTGTGGAAATGGACAAACTTACCAAAGAAATACAGGGAAAAGAAGATTCAGATTATTACTTAATTTGGCAAAAATGGTACAACTGGTTAGATAAAAAGAACACGAAATAAGGGAATACCATCCAATGATACAAAAATAAGGAAATAAAATGAAATATCGTTGTATAAACATTGATACATGATGAAGGATAAATATACACAGATATATAATTACCGAAGTAGCTCTATTTTCAAAGTTCAAGCTGTATGACTTGATTTTACTGTATAGTTAGTTTATGTATAGTTTGTTTAAATGTCTACGTCTGTATATGTATGTTTGTTTATTTAATATTTTTTTAAAAAAAGGAATAATATTATCAACAAAGATGAATGAAATGAAAAAGTTGAATTATGACAGACTGATAAGAGAAATTGATGAGAAAATCGGGAAGTATAAGAAATTAATTTTTTCTTGGTTTGGGAGAGTGGCATTAAGTAAAATGATGTTATTACCGAAATTCAATTTCCTATTTGAAATGCTCCCAATATATATCTCTGAAAAGGATATGGAATTATATCAAAAGAAAATTGACAAATTTTGTAATGATGATAAAAGGTCTAGGATAGTTAAAAAATTATGGTATCAAAATCAAAAGGAAGGAGGTCTTGGGATACCTAAATTGATTAATTATTATAGATCCTTTCAAGTGAGGACTGTAGTTAAAATAATTGTTGGTCAAAACGAATTATGGGGAAAATTGGAGTTGGGAGAAATTGAAAAATGGGGAAGAATATATTTTATGGAGAATATAGCGGAAAAAAATAAAGTTAGAAACAATTTGTTAAATAGTTTGTTGAAAACTTGGAGTAAATTTGACAGAAAATTGATTTCAGACAGATTACAATTGGGGAATTTGGAAGATGGGGATTTTCCCATAAATTTAAATAGGGAGAGGAAACAGGTGTTAAAAGAGGAAAATCTGGAAGGAATAAAAGAATGGATAAACGTGGTAAGAGATGATTTTAAAAAAGAGGAAATATATGAAAAGTGGAAATTGAATTGGTGGGAGAAGATACAGGTTAATAATTGGAATAAGAAATATAGAGATAGAACGAAGGTAGAAAGGTTAAAAACAGAATTTGAAGAAATAGTATCCCAATTAGGAATGGAAGAAATTGGAATTAAGGGATTGGTTAGTAAGGTATATAAAATTATTAATTTGGATAGTAATTTACAAATGGTGATGAAAGATAATTGGGTAAAAGATTTAGAAACAGATATTACAGAACAGGAATGGATCTTGAATTGGAGTAGTAGAATAATGAGGACCTTATCAATAAGAATAAAGGAGCATAGTTATAAAGTTATCTGGAAATGGTACCTATTCCCAATAAGATTATATAAAATGAATAAAAGTGGTAGCAAGTTATGTTGGAGATGTAAAGTGGAGAATGGGACCTATGAACACATGTGGTATGGATGTCGTAAAGTGAAGATTTTTTGGTTACGAATAGAAGAAGAATCTAGTAAAATAATTAAAAAGAAGGTAAAGTTGGGAGTAGATACCATCCTCATATTAAAGTTGAATGACAAGGTGTTAACAATTGATGAAAGAGAGCTTGTAAGGATATTGGTCATTATGGGACGAATCATGATTGCAAGATACTGGAAATTGAATATTGAATACAAAATAAATGAATGGTTCAGAGAAGTTTGGAAAATTGCTCTTAATGATAAGTTAACGTGTGATATAAAATTCAAAAAAGGACTATTGAAAGAAAATATATTTTGGAGGATATGGCAACCATTTGTGGACTACGCAATCGGGAACTTGAAAGAAATAATGCCAGTGCCAATGCAAAGAGAATTTTGGAAGACCTCAAGATGAAGAAAAAATTCCTCCACTTCTCCCTATTTTGTATTATACACTGGGTGTATAATACCCAGTATTGGTATTGGTGTGGTTTTGCGTTTTGTGTTTTGCCTTTAATTAAAAACTTAATAAAAATTAAAAAAAAAACAAGATAAAACTGAATTACTCTATCAGATGCAAGAGCATTTACAAGAATTACAGTGAACTTTTTCAACGATGTCTCTAAATCAATCATTTCTTCAGGCTGTATCACCACCTGTACCTCCACAAGCTCAATTTTTAGCACCCCCTGGTGGTTCTGTTGATGTTTTTGTCCCAATCCCCATTCCAGATGGGCACAGCAGCCACATGTTCCAATACAGTAGCCTCAGGTTCAAGTGCAAATGCCTACAGTTGCAGAGCCTGCACAACCAGTTTCAGTGCCTGTTCCAGCGCTGGTACAAGCACAAGCACCACAAGTTCCACAAGAGTTTTTACCTGCACAGCCAGCACAGCTTGCACAGCTAGCACTCAAATGCATGTTCCCCAACAGGCATCTTCTATTGTTCCACTGGCTGGTGATTCAAAATTAAAGCAGTCAGGACAAAATTATAAGGCATGGGTCAGTGAGGTTGGACTTTTGCTCCATAGAGAAGATACCCATTGCATGGTGTTTAATCCTCCTGACCAGCCATAGGCTCCTGAAATAAGAGATTTAGATACTAAAGCATGCACAACATTATTGATGACCATGGATACTGAACTGCAGGTTACTTTTCCACCTGATGCAAACACCCAACAAATTTGGGCCCAATTAGAAACATGCTACTGGCCCATTTCAATTGAATCTACATGTTTGCTCTTGTCTGAGTTCCATGGTTTGAGATTAAAATCTAGCGAATATATTGGAGAACATTTAACTAAAATGAAAGGAATGAGAAAAGAATTGGGTGAAAGAGGCTATCTTATTGATGATTTTCAAATGATCAGCATTATTATTACCTCATTGAATTATGAATGGAAAGATGCCATTACAAAGATTACTCAAGTGCCTATTGCTCAATGCATAGTGGATCATGTATGCAGAATTTTAACCAACGAAGAGGCACTTATGCTAGCCACGCCACATTTGAGAGGACCACCTGCATCAAGAGCTCCAGTGAGGCGTCCCTTCCGAGGAAGAGCCTACATTCCAAGGATGCCACGATGTTACATCTGTAATCGTATGGAACACGCCACCCGTTTTGCCCCCAACGGTTTCCAGCTCCCATCTCATCAACCACAAGGTCGTTATGGTCCCAGACGTGATCCGCAAGTTCCACCCGCCACATTGGCTTTAGCCAATGATCCACAACCTCATCCAGAGTACGACAGACAGCTTATGTGGACTTTGGATAGTGGCGCAGCATTGCATGTTACCTACAGAAAGGAGCTTTACACAGAGATGCACGAACCTGAACCTGAACTACGTGAACTCTATTCTTTCTCAAATCATCCTTGTCAGGTCATAGGAAAAGGAACTGTTTATGTTGAAGAGCTCAATGCATTTATTCCTGATGTTTATTATATACCAACAGCAAATAGTAGTTTACTTAGTCAGAGCCACTTGTCCAGAGTATCAAAGTTGCAGGTCCACCACCTCGAAAAAGCAAGTTATATAGTTAAAAATGGAGATATTGTTGCTGAAACCATGTTAATTGGTGGTGTTTATTACATAAAGCCAAAGTCTAAACCGGCAAGTATACAAACTCCAAAAGAGGAGAGCACAGGCCCAGAGAGAGATGTTCCAGAGAGAGATCCTGTTGCTACTCCAAAGGCTTCTAAAGCTAGCAAAAAGAAAATTAGGAAACAGGTTGCTCAGGGCAAGCCTGAGGTTCCTGATAAAACTGATAGTGTTGAAAATTCACTAACTGGTAAACCTTTGCATTACAAGTGTATCCATAAGTGGCATAGAAGATCGGGGCATGCCAGTTTCCGTATTCTTAGGAAGATGCCGGAGTTTGTGAGAGGTTTGGATCTAAAGGGGTGTAAGGTGTTTTTGGATTGTGCTGTCTGCAAAAAATCCAAATCCAAAGCAGCAGCCATTCCAAAACGCGCTACACGCCAGTCAACACACATTTTTGATTTGGTACACACTGACATAGTACAGCCTTTCAAGGCAACACTTGGTGGTAAAAAATATTTTCTAACAATTGTTGATAATTATTCTAGATATGGATATGTATATCCTATGAAAGAAAAATCGGAGACCTTTGAGATCTTTAAAGTCTTTGCCGCTCTTGTTTATACCCAACACGAAGTTATCATCACCAAAATTCAAAGTGATTGTGGTGCTGAATTCATGTCTCAGCGGTTCCAGGACTGGATTCATAAAAAGGGAATTCTTCATCAGAAGAATATAAGCATCACTTATACGCCGGCTGAAAATGGGGTGGTAGAAAGGCGAAATGGAGTCCTGCAAACCATGATGCGTTGTCTCCTAGAAGACGCCAGCCTCAGTATCCCATACTGGGGTGAAGCTATTAAATATGCAAATTATATTGTCAACCGTACTTGGAGTAGTGTAATAAATCAGACTCCTTTCTTCATGTTGTATGGGTACAAGCCCGACCTCAAAAACCTCCATATTTTTGGTTCGTACGCTATGGTGAACATTCCCTTAGCTCAAAGAAAGAAAGGAGGTCCAGCAGCAAAGAGGGTGAGATTTATGGGTATTGATGATATCTGCGTAAGAAGATGTGCCTTACCTGATGGCTATACCTGATGTCTGCTCAACTGACAAAGAAGGGGTTGTCACTGCATTATGTGTTTGTCAGCCAAGCGTCCATTCTGAACATTATGGTAGCCTGCCAGAGAACTTTATCACGTAACTATAGCAACAGAGATAAGACTAATTTTGTGAAACTTTGAGCTACTGCGCAGGTCTACATTCTTTCTTTTCTAACTTCCTGATTTATACTCCCTTTGTTCGTCTGTGTGATAAGCTGCCGGTAAAGATGTAGTTAGTTAGTTTTTCTATTTTTATAATAAAATCCTTATTAGAATATATATATTTCGGTTTTTCTTTCTTTAAAGTATACAGCATGGAAAACAAGATCCACCCATCTCTAATTAGGTGCAATTATCCCAGGCGGAAAACGAGGCTGATTTACGCTTCGACAGTTCCCCTTACCCAATTAGCAGCCCAAGTAACCACCAGACGACAACTCCACAACCGGCACAACCAACCAACAAGTAATCTAACAACAAAACTCAAAACTGAACTGCTGGCAGACCCCTGGTTCCAAGACAATCAACACATCCTGACAAAAAGGGATGACCTCACATGGAAGGGGACGAAGCTCTACATCCCAGAATCCCTATGCACCCTAATCCTCCAGTGGAGCCACGATGTTAAACCGGCAGGCCACTTTGGATTCCTAAAGACTTTATACTTAGCATGGAGGCAGTTCTGGTGGCCCAGCATAAAGAAAGAAATGGACAGTTATTGAAAAGTTGCACCATCTGTTCCACAATGAAGAAATGACCAGGAACTCTCCCCCGCCCCCGGACTGCTATAATCAGTAGCAGAGCCAACAAGACCATGGGAGGAGATGGCAATGGACTTTATAGTGGAGTTGCCAAAAAATGGGGGAAACACAGTGATCTGGACTGTAATAGATCTATTTTCCAAACAGGCACACTTCGTACCCTGCAGTGGATTACCCTCAGCCCACCAATTGGCCAAACTGTTCCTGAAACACATCTACTACCTGCACGGAGTACCAAGAAGAATTATCTCAGACAGAGGGGTCCAGTTCACGGCTAAGTTCTGGAGGGAGTTCCTACGGTCCACTGGGTCATCCCAGGGCCTTAGCTTGGCTTTTCATCTGAGCACCAATGGGGGGGCAGAGAGGCTGAATGCCATGGTAGAGCAGTACCTGAGATGCAATTGGACTGCTATCAGCAGTCCAATTGGGTGGACCTCCTGTCTTTTGCTGAGGTCGCATATAATAATGCTGTTCATAGTAGCATGGAGCTAACCCCGTTCAAGGTAGTGAGTAGCATTGACTTTATCCCAATGCCTGAGTACCCAAAGGAACCCCCCCTCAGTTAGCTTGACCGATTGGATGGCGACACTGAAAGCAACCTAGGAGAATGTCAAGAAAGCGCTAGCTAAAGCAGCATAAATCTATAAAAAACTGGCAGACAAACACCGAGCTCCCCAATGGCCATTTCAATTGGGGGAGAAAGTTTATCTCTCCACAAAATATTTGAGGTTAAAACTCCCTAACAAGAAACTGGGGCTAAAGTTTATGGGACCACATTCCCCATAGTAAGGATAATCAACCTGGTCATGGTGCTTGCAAGACAAGTTCAGTCTGCAGACCCATCAGCGGTGGTTCGGCAGCCGGGGTTTTTGTGGGGCTCATTAGAGCCCGCTATTTCCCCGACTGTCTCGCCGTGATGTCAAACCATTGACGAACTCATCTTGCAGGCACAGGGGAAGAAGAGGGGTGCCTCGGAAGACCGAGAGGAACAGGCAAGTTCCTTGGAGGTCAGAGGGAACCCTCTGTGAGGCGGGGGGGGGCAGCCATGATGGCTGCCACGAAGCTGGGACAAACCGAAACAAGAGATGGGCAGGAGGAAAAAGTGGAAGAACGAAGCTCTTTGAAGCCGGGTGAGTGACACCAACCCAGGCTTGTAACAATGCTAGAGCAATGATTGGTACTTGTAAGATCCCTAGCCTTAAAACAGCAGCTGTGGATTAGAGAGGCATTGAAGATTTTGAAAAACAATTTCAGGAGGAAAAGACCCGTTACAAAACTTATTTTGGGACAGTTCTAATTGGAACAATTAAACATTGAGGCATGCTGAATAAGACTGGAAAAAAAATTTAAATTAGAATTGGACTTTAAAGGAAAAGATATGGATGCAATACTTTTAAAACTTAAAAGAAGAAGAGAGTTAATTTGGACTGTTAAAGAAGTGTAACAAAATGGATACTGGCATGACTAAGGGAAAATGTGGATTGCAGAGAAACACTTCTGCTTTAAAAAAAAGAAACAATGTAACTTGCTGGTTGCTTTGGAATACTTTGAAATTACAAATATTGAAACTACACCAAACGACTTTGGTGCTGGAGGCTTTTTGTTTGTCTACAGACGGCTTTTTTGGTGGAAAGAAAGAGGAAATACAACATAACTTTTATAATTGTTACTAATTGGCATAGGAACAAAAGAAAATGGTGCAGGAACAAAAGAAGGAAAGGTGTTGTGGCCCGCCAGTGGCCTGCACAGATTGTGGCTGATCCCGACAACAAGGAGGCTGGTGTGGGGTAACGCCGGCAGCCTGTGCAGCCAGCGCTCGCGTCGGACAGTAAGGAGGCTGAAGAGGATGTGGTGCCAGAGGCAGAGACTCAGCCAGGGCCTTCAGAACCTCCAGAGGCTCCGTCAAGTGGAGAGAGCGAAGTGGAGGAGCCTCTCCTCAATGTTCAAGCACGCAGGGCTTCCAAAAGTCAGGAGTGGCTATTCAGGAGGAGGAGTCTCCTCGAGAGTAAGGTTTGAGGATAATTGGCCACTCTCTTAACCTATTTAAGTTGCACACAGTTAGTAATTTCTTGCTGGAAACAACTTGTAATTATTACAGAGCATTTTGGAGAGTGAGTGTCTTATCGTATCTTGTTTTCTGGGCTGGTTGCCAACCTTTGCCAGACTTTGTTTATTCTTGCTACGTTATAACTTTGATAAGGACCATTGGTGTGTGTCACAATCCTTGGGAATCTGGAGCTGGGGCAGAACAAAAGTTGATATACTTTGTATTGAAAAAAGAAGTAATAAAAAGAGTTAAAATGACACTTTGAGAACTAAATTAGAGAACAATTTGAAATGGATTATATGTTGATAGACAAGGAAATGAAGAAATAAAATATACATGGTTGAAAAAAAAGAATATAAAAATAGTTTGATTAAAAATAGAAATGCAATGTTTAGATGAATGCTAATTATAAAAAGGAAGTGTTTATAAATGTATAAGGATAGAAAATATGACAATGTGATTAAAATTAAAAATAATGTAAAGGTAGATAGTATTGATAAGATGAATATGAGAAGAATCCAAGAAATGTTATTGATGTATATGGGGATGTGTTTGATGTAAGAATTAAATCTCAGTGTTAAATTGCAGATAAAGTTGAGAATGATAATATGATTAAATATGAACAACTAAAATATACATGGAAGGTAAAATAAAATGGGGATTACACAGAGATAAATAGTAAAATTAAGAAAATGCCTAATGAATATGTTAGAAACAGTCATATGCTGGGAATCAGCTAAAATAATAGATGGAGATGGGTTTTTTTTCCCTTTTCTTTTTTCTTCTTCTCTCTTTTTTTGGGTGTGATAGGATAGTTGGAGATATGGAGGAGAATATGCTGGAAAACAGCCAAAACAAAACATGCTGGGAATCAGCCAAACAATAGCTGGAGGTATGGAAGAGAATATTTATTTATTTATTGATTGATTGATTGATTGATTGATTGATTGATTGATTTGATTTGATTTGATTTGATTTATATGCCGCCCTTCTCCGGAGACTCAGTGTGGCTTACAATGCATTAAGCAATGGCCTTCATACTTTTGTATATACTTGCTTAGTAGGGCTTTCACCCCCCCCCCAAGCGGTGTTCTTTTTTATACAAAGTCAGCTTATTGCCCCCACAATCCGGGTCCTCATTTTACCTGTCTCGAAAGGATGGAAGGCTGAGTTAACCTTGAGCCTGGTGAGATTTGAACTTTCAGGCAGGCAGCTAATTGCAGGCAGCTGGCAACTAAGTGCTACTTTAACAGCACTTAGTCCACTGCGCCACCAAGGCTCTTATGCTGGAATATGCTGGAAATCAGCCAAAACAAAATATGCTGGGAATCAGCCAAACAAGAGCTGGAGATATGGAGGAGAATATGCTGGAAAACAGCCAAAACAAAATACGCTGGGAATCAGCCAAACAATAGCTGGAGATAAGGAGAGGAGAATATGCTGGGAATTAGTTCAAATATGAAAATGCTGGAAATTTGTTAAAATAATTTATATGGGGTGAAGAAGAATAAGTTGGAAGATAATTAAAATAAAGTGAGATGAATATGAAATGATTCTGTGTAGAATGAAAAGTGTAATAGATGATAAGCTTAAGAAACTTAGGCGTAAGTTAATTGAGCTTAAGATTTAAAGATTTGATGAAACAGGTCTAGGGATGAAGGTGGATAGATAGAAATTTGATTTATAAATGGAAATAAAAATAGAGTTGTGTTCATTTGGAAATTAAGATTTGTGGTGATAAAATAATAAGGTAAATATTTAGATTAAGATGTTAGAATATTTGTTAAAAATGTGTGTTTTGATTTTTATGATAAAAGATATAATGGAAGAAATGTTGGAAAGAGTTGTCAAAGAATTCTAAGCGAATGTACCTATTCATGACCGGATCAAGACTTTGTTCTTAAAAGATGTATTTTATGTTTATGTTTTTTTAAAAAATAAAAAAATATTTTAAAAAAAAAAAAAACCTGGTGACGGTGCAATTGAAATTGCCCCAACTGCTAGGGAAGATACACCTGGTATTCCATAGTAGCCTCTTAAAACCCGTGGTCGGATTAACCCCGAGGACACTACCTCATGACCCTGGACCCCGTGGTCATAGGGGCCCAGACCCATTATGAGGTGCAGTGAATCCTAAATTTGAGGTGGCACAGGAGACAACTCCAATATTTAATCAAGTGGAAGGGTTACCCCTTATCAGAGGCATCTTGGGTAAAGAGTCAAAACATCCAGGCTTATCGCCTTATAAGCCAAATTTCATGTGGAAAATCCAAACAAGCCTGGTGGGGGGCTTGTGTCCCTAAACTTTACATCTGTACTCAAATTGTTTTGCTTTGCACAGGTCGCCCTTTGGAAATGAGGGGAGCCAAATGTCAACTTGCAAAGCTTTCAAGTTGCAATGAGCAGAAGGGAGGGAGAACTGATGGAGCTGATTGATTTCCCTAACTGAAACTACATCCCACAGATGCCTTTCTACCACAATCAGTAGAAGAGCTTTGGGTTTCACAGCCAGTCAAAGTGGTTAATTGGAAAATGTGATTTATGACATGGCCAGGGAGCAGGGGAGAGACAGGGAACGTAAATCTACGTGGAATTAATTCTAACTGCATCTGAACATTGCCAAAATGGTGCTCCTAATAAATGACTGTATTTCTTTTGAAGTTTGGCTCATGGCTCATGAATTAATTAGGGCATCTTTCGGAAACTTCACACCTCGATTTATGACCAAACTGAGGCCAAAATTTTGGTCGCTAAGCAAGAACTTTGTTAAGTGAGTTTCACCACATTTTATTCAATCCATCCTACAACAGTGAATATCAATCACTGTGAACCTTATTCCATAATGTAGAATTACCCTGACCTGATCTAACAGATGTTCCCCTGCAGAACCCAGATATAGAACTTTTTACAGATGGTTCATCATACTTGCATAAGGGGATATGGGTCTCAGGAGCTGCAGTTGTTTCCCTACAAGAGACAGTTTGGGCTTCCTCACTGCCTCCACACTACAGCGCTCAAGCAACTGAGCTTTCAATCTTAAAAAAAGTGTGCGAAGCTACTGCAGGCCAGTCTACTTATATACATACTGAGTCTATATTTGGAATATGCCATGCAATGGGGGATCTATGGAAGCAACATGGATTCCTGACGTCCACTGGACAACCAATTACCCATGTAGCTTTAGTCTCAGAATTGCTGGAAGCCATCCAGCTACCTTCAACCCTGGCAATCATCAATTGTAAAACCCATCAGAGGGATGACTCCCAAATCACCAAAGGAAAGCAATATGCAGATGCTCCTGCAAAATGGGTCGCCAAACAACCCATACCAACATCAATTGCACTCTCAGCCTTAAAAATTGTCACCAAAGTCCCATACCAGGATCTGCTAGAACAGAGAGAGGTGGAAGTCTGGAAAGAGAAGTTCAAGGTTAGTTCCAGAGATGGATTCTGGTGGATCCCAGATGGCAGACCAATAGCCCCTCACATCTTCTACAATTAATATGTCAGCTGTTGCACTCCAGGTGCCATTGTGGGACACAGGCAATAGTAGATGCCATCAGGCAAATCTGGTATGCCCCAGGGGCACATAGAGAAGCAAACTACATAGCCAAGGCATGCCAAACATACCAGGCAAATAACACCTCTTCCAGAAAAGCCATACACATGGGAGGAGGTCATGGATACAACGACCATATGAAAAGTTGCAACTGGACTATATCCTACTTCCTACTTTCCAGTATGTCTTAGTGTGCAGCTCACTCATTGGGTAGAGGCTTTCCTGTGCTGCCATGCCACTGCCTTGGAGATAGCACGACATCTGTTGAAAGACATCATGCCTAGATTCAGAGTTCTTCAGCTTCTTCAGCTCTGACTGGATGGTGGGGAATGGATTTCAGTCAGATCTGAAGAAGATTCTCAGATGAGAAGCAAAATGTCTTCAAAGAAAAACCAGAAAGTCCAGTTGCCTCTTGAAAAGCACCTTTGGGACATCTGTCAGGAAATCCACTTACTGTACTTTTTGGAGTATAAGATGCACTTTTCCCCCCCTAAAAGAGAGTGGAAATGTTGGTGCATCTTATACACTGAATACAGCAATTTTTGATTTCTCGAAGCCCCATCCCACACATCCCGTTTCTGCAAAAAATGGGTCAGTTTTTGCAAAAAATGGGTGAGGAGAAGCTTTGGGAGGCCTGCAGAGTGCTCCTGTGGGCTGGGGAGGGCAAAAACACCCCTGTTTTTGCAAGAAATGGGCAAAAAATGGGGCATGCAGAGGCTTTGGGAGATTTGCAGGGTACTCCTGGGGGCTGGGGATTGCAAAAACTTTTTTTTTTTTGCTTATCTCTTCGAAATCTTGGGGCATCTTATACACCAGTGCGTCTTATAGTCCGAAAAATATGGTACCTTGGTCCCAAGTCTTAACTGTAGCCCTATTCCACCTGAGGACTAGACCCAGGTGGGACCTGGGTATTTCTCTATTCAAACTACTGTTTGGTCCCCCCCCACCCCCAATAATTTGAAAGGCTTAGATCTCCACTCACTTAGCCTGGAAAGAAGAGAGATGAACTTGTCATCATATCTCACAACTTTGCACCAACAGCTCTGCAGACTATGGAAACAGAGTGTCCTGACCCAGACTTTACCACTAGAGGAAAATTTCCATCCCTTTGAACCCAGAGATTGGATCTGGATCAAGTCATTCACCCGCAAATCACCACTACAGCCTAAGTGGAAGAGGTCTTTCCAGATTCTACTGATCACACAGACAGCAAAGTTGCAGAAAAGAGCAACTTTGGATACATTAGACTCATGTGAAGCTGGCACTACTGGACCATAGCTCAGAACCTGCAGTAACACCAAAAGTGCCACCCCTGTGGCTCAGAAGAGACCCCGAGATCAAAGAGTGGACTCTGCAAACTCTATTTGAAACCAAGAGAGATGGAGGATGGGATTGTGAAAAAATGGGGGAAGAACACTGTTAAAATGTATTGTATGATTGTACATATACTGTAACTTGTGTAATGGGATTTATAGAACCCAGCCTTCTGCCAGAAAAGGGGAACACTGGGAATATTTAGCACAGGAAGTACTAAATACTACCAATTTCTGCTTGGCGGGGGGGGGGTCAATAAAGGACATCCTCACTACTTGTCTGATAGGGAATATTGTCAGGACCACAAGCCATAATTGATGCCACTAAACTTAGGAATTTCCCTGTCAGAGCCACCTATTCCATCATCTTTAACTGGGGAACTAACCCTGATCACAAAGCTGGAGGCTTGTAGACTTTACAAATGGCTACTGTCATCAGATCAGTTGTATGCATTAAATTAGTTGGCAGTCAAAGACTCAGAGCCCCTGTCTGCCAAGATCTCAGCAATGAGGAATTGATCTGCAATTGTACTTAGATCATTCCCTAATGCTCTCTATTTCTTTCTTTTAGTATTGTTCTCTTTGTTTCTTTTCCCCTCTCTATTTTCTTTTTTAATCCATTTGATTTCTTTTGTTATATTTCTACTCTCTTCCTTTTTTCTTTTCCTTTTTTAGTGTTGCCTTATTTTTTTGTATTTCTTTTATTGTAATTATTATTATTATTGCTATCACTCTCTCCTTTTTTGTCTATTATTATCCTCATATAAATATATAAACAATTTGATTAAGAAATAAGAGCATAAATGATTGAAGAAAAACATGATTTTTGGATGTTCTAATGCCTTTTTTAAACTTTGAATTTTTAACTAGCACTACCTACAGATTTAATAATCTGGAAGAAAATGTTTACCTTTAAAGGCGTTGGATGTTAAAAAGAATTATTTATAGAATTAAGAACCATAAAAAATTGATTTTAAAGTGTTTCAAAATGTTTCCTATTGAAAATAAGAAATAAGCATGGAATGGGAGAAAACTTAAGAGAGAATAGGAGATAAGATATTTATTGAAATATACTTTTATCTTAAATTGGTAAGAGATATGGAGAAGAATAGATTGGAAAACAATATTGGTAATACATTCCGAAGTAATTTGGAGCTAAACAACTGAATAAGAGATAAATGTTATGAATTAGTTAAATAAATGAATTAGGAGTGGAAGAAAGCATGATTCTGGAGATCAGTGAAAGCAAAGCTGTGACCCAGTTTTACAAATAAGGTAGGAGTGGAGGAAAGCATCATACTGGAGAACAGTCAAAGTAAATTGGGAACCAGTTAAAAATAAAAATAAGAGTTAGGAGTGGAGGAAAGCATGTGCTGGAAAAAAGTTAAAGCAAAGCTGTGAACCAGCCAAAATACTAAATTAGGAGTGGAGGAAAGCATATGCTGGGTAACAGTTAAAGCAAAACTGTGAACTAGCCAAAAATAAAAAGTTAGGACTGGAGGAGACTATACCTGGGGATCAATTGAAATAAAGTTGTGAACCAGTTAAAAATAGGGGTAGGAGTGGAGGAAAGCATTGCTGGAAGGCAACTATTTGAGTTGTGAACCAATTTTATAATAGATTTAGGATGAGTTAAGGAGAAGGTTGGTTTGCAGTTAAAATTATACTGTGAACCAGCTAAAATAATTAAGGTAAGGAGTGGAGGAAAGCACTGCTGGAAAGCAGCTGATTAAGATGCAAACCAGCTAAAAAATAAATTTAGGAGGAAGTGGAAGAGATTTTACTGGAGAATAGAAGCTAAACTATGAACAAGTTTAAATAAATACATACAGGAGTATTAGAAAATACAGCTGGGAAATAGATATTTAAACTATGAACCAGTTAAAAATTAGATTCAACAAAATATGAGAATAAACTTGAAGTAAAGAAAATAAAGTATTGTGGAAGTAACAAACTATAGAAGGAAATGTTGATTGTTTATGAAATGACTTTAAGAGAGGAGGAAAATACTTTTTGTTAAGATTATGGATATTAGATGTCATTTAAAAGAAGTAAAATATAGATTTGAGGCAATGGGTCTTAGGATTGAGGAATATATATGAAATATTGATTCTTAAAATGATAAAGATTTAGAATGGTGTTTATCATTTAGAATTTTGGGTGTAATAGTAGAATGATAAATGTTTAGAATAAGATTTTTTTCTTTTTTTTAAAGATGTAAATGGATAAAATTTGGAACAAAATTGATTGAGGGAATGTGAATAATTGTACTCATTTTATGCCGGATCAAACCTTTGCTCTAAAAAGATGTATTTTATGTTTTATGTTTAAAAAAAATAATAAAAATTTTTTTGGGAAAAAAAAATTAGTTGGCAGTCAAAGACCCAGTGCCCCTGTCTGCCAAGACCTCAGCAATGAGGAATTGATCTGCAATTGTACTTAGATCATTCCCTTCTCCTATAGCTATGTAAGACTTCCCCTAGGCTGGTTCTTCTAATGCGGGCTATTGTTACTTCCCGGAAAACTCAACAGGGTGGACCATGCACCCTAGGATGGTTGACTATGGTAATGCCTTCATTGCAGAGGTGACAAAGGAGAGATCTGTAAAGACTAACCCCAGACTGCGAATCAAAAATCTGGCAGTTGACTCAGGCAGAATATGTAGTACCAGCAGTCACACTAGTAGGTATACCAGCATTTGCAGTGGACAATTCCAGATTTAACAATTTGGCCTGTGCATTAGCAAAAAGCTTAAACTGTATCTCTGGGACACTGGATGACCTAAATAAAGAACTGAAATAGGTCAGAGAAGAATGCCTGAAAATCGAGCAGCCATTGATTATTTACTATTGAGGCATAATTTTTTTTAAAATCAAGTTTTATTGATTCCCCCTCCCCACACACACACTCACCCGCATCTTTTTTTGAACAGAATATTGGCCATTTCTTATCTTATACAATTTTTCAAGTTCAAATGCATTTTACTGAATTACAATTTTTGCCAAAATCTTCCTTTTCCCCCTATTTTTTCTTTAATTCATATCTCAATATTTCTATATTTATTTATATAAACAACATCTTTATTCGCTCTCAAATTCTAATATATTGTAACTTTATTGAATCTGATGCCCATGAAATAGGAGGTAAACATCTGGAGTATATAAAAATGGAGTTTAAAATCTGGGTAAGAAAGAGCTGCTTAAAACCTCTATGTCATATGAAAGATAATGCTCTTTTTATCAAGAATAATTTACCTGCTTTTTTTATCTAGTCGAAAACCACCATTCTAACAGTCAAGGGAATTCCCAGCCATTTGCATTAACAAAAATAAAAAGCAATTCTTCGATGGAAATCCTTCTTCATGTGAAGAATGGAATAATAATGTGGTGCAGCGCAAGCTGCAACCTTTGGAAATAGGTCATCTCTGTGAAGTGAATAAAAATGCAGTTTTGGAGATGGGAAGATGGAAGCTGTGTCTGTAATAACTGCCTTTCCATCCTTTCCAATTTCTCTGTCGCTAAAGATTACGGCAATTATATACTACTAAAACTCTCATGTCTGTAATCTTTAACTAGACAAAAGTTATTGTAGGGCAATACTTTTTCAATCAAGGTACCTCAAATGAACTAATTTACAGAATACCAGGTCCCATTACTCCCATGGGAATGAAATTTTGAAAAGTTCTTCCAATTTCAGTATTACTGCACTGCAGCTATTCAGCATTGCTGCTGCTATGACTTCATTTACAGTGTTCCCTGATACTTTTCCATAAATCATTGGGGAACCCTGGAAAGCTGTAGGGAGAAAGTCAATGGGGAACCTTTCAGGGAAAGTTGTAGGTTGCTCAGGTAAATCTCCCACACCTGTGTAATCTCCATCAATCCCTCTACACTCACTTATATGTCTAAAAGGATGACCCATTTGGATTATAAATTGTCTAGTTTGTATTACAAAGCCTCTCATTTTCTTCAGCACCATTGCTGCTTTTCTTCTCTTATGGCTTCAAGCCTCTGCTCTCATCTGTACTTCTATCATTAATGCCCTTTAAAGGTTTTTTCATCTTCTCATTTTACTTTTAATTTTGCACCTATTGATCCTGAATAAAGTCCTCCTCAGTGTTCTGACTTTGCTCTGCTCATTCTCTATGGTTTGGATTTCAAGCCCGTTAATCTTTTTCCCATTCTACATGTCTTTCTAACTATGTTCTCCTTTGTGGTACCACAAGCATTTTCAGACTTTTAAATTTTGTCGCCCTTTTTCAAATTTTACCTTTTCTCATGGTTTTTATCTTTTCTATGCCTGAAACTTCATTCTAGTACTAACATTTTTTTTTCTTGCTCAGGACCAAAGTGGCTTATTAAAATGGATGCAAAAACATGTGACTCTCAATAAAAGAGAATATTAGTAGCTCAGGGTTGAACTATGGTGTTCTTGATTGTTTTCTAGAAGATGTTTCATTACCCAGCTAGTTAACATCAATGATAGAAGGGAATGGGGTTTGATCTCCGATTATACACAAATAATTGCCTGGTCAGTGTTGGTGGGAATGTTTCTTATTAGGCTGTTTGTTGTTAATCTAATATTAATTTTGGTTAATCTCTGCTTGTTTGAGTGTTGATTGCTGACCAGAAGTTTTAGCCTTTTGATTATCTCTTTTCAGTGGTGTGTAGATGTTGCTTATTTCTATGTGCCTGTTGATAGCTGATTTGTCTGAGTGCCAGGCTCTCTAGGAATTCTCTAGTATTTTGGACTTAGCTTGATTTAGGTTGCTCACAGTTTCACAATTGAAACTATGGTGAAGTTTGTCCATGTTGTGAAATTAAGGAGTTTTCATCATGTCTTCTGACTGGTAGTTGGAATTCATGGAGTCTTCTGTCTGCTTGTCCTACATAGTGATTGTACAATCCTTACATTATATGTTGTAGATGGCTCTTGTTTTTTTCTTCTAGGGCCACTGGATCTTTTGCTTTACTTAAGTTGTTTTGGTTGGCTTTAATGGTTTGTGTGCTACACTAGAACCATATGGTTCTAATAGTCTGTTGGTTGTTTCTGAGATGTATGGCCACGTTATCCTTTTCACAGCTTGTGTTGGACATTCATGTGTCTGACCACATTCTTTTTTAAAAAAATATTTTTATTGATTAAAAAATACAAACAAACATAAATACATTAAAACAACATACAAAACAAACAAACATTGATTCAGTCTTACGATTGACTCTTAAAGCTATCACATCAGTGGGTTATTTTTCTAATTTTTTTATCTTTCTCTATGCATATCTATATTTACATATTTACATATTTATATATAGAACATTATAATCTGCTCTTTGTTTAGTTCTTTACATTTCCTATTAGGTCCTCAAAGTTATTTTTATGTTCCTATCTTTTCTTCCAGCCAGCTATACCATCTTTGCCACACTAAATAGTAATCAGTATCATCTTTCTCTTGTAGTTCCTTTGTAAGCCTATCCATTTCTGCGCATTCTGTAATTTTTGCGATTATTTTGTTTTCTGTCGGTAATTGCTCAGATTTCCAATTTTGGGCAAAGAGTATGCGTGCTGCTGTTAAGATATGAATAATTAAGTATTTTATTTCTTTGGTATATTATGCTATAATTATTCCCAATAAAAAGATTTCTAGCCTCATTTCCAACTTCTGTTTTATAATTTCTTCATTTTCTTAATTTCTTGCCAATATTGTTTCATTTTTTGGCATCACCACCAGAGATGATTGTATGTCCCCTTTTGTGATTTACATTTCCAACACATTGGAGATGTATTTGGGAACATTTTTGCCAGGTGCGCCGGTGGGAGGTGCCATTGGTAGAACATTTTGTACAGATTTTCCTTATAGGGTATAGACATTGTCAGCTTGTAATTTACCCTCCATAATTTTTCCCAGTTATCCAATTCAATGCTATATCCTATGTTTTTTGCCCAAGTTATCATGTTTTCTTTAACCACCTCCTCTTCTAGTTTATATTTTATTAAATAGTTATAAATTTTGGTTATCATTTTCTCATCTGTACCTTTTAATATCTTATCTAATTCATTTGGTTCATTTTGAAATCCTAATTGTGCCCGATCTGTTTTATATCTTGATTCTATTTGCAAATATGGCCACCAATCAATGTCTATACCCTGATTTTTCAATTCTTGTCTCATTTGTAAGTCTCCTTCATTATTCAATAATTCTTTGTAGTTTCTCATTTTCTCTATGTCCATGGCATTTGGATAAATCAATGCTTCCATGGTCGATAACCATCGTGGAATTTTGGTGTAATGCTGCTTTCTAATCTCTTGCCATGTTTTGTATAGTGATCCTCTAATAATATGTTGTTGGAAGTATCCATGTTGTTTATCTTTTTCCTCCCACAGAAATGCGTGCCAGCCTCATTGTAGTTCAAATCCCTCTAGGAGTAGCGTTCTTTTATTTTTGAGGTCTATCCAGTCTCTTATCCAATTTAGTGATGCTGCTTTGTAATATAACTCCCAGTCCGGTAGGTCTAATCCTCCCTTTTCCTGGATATCTTGCAAACATTTTATTTTAATTCTGGCCTTTTTTCCTTGCCAGATATATTTTGTTCTTATTTTATTAAGGTCCTTAAAGAAATCCTTTCCTGGCCAAATTGGAGCTATTTGAAACAGGTAAAGTAATGTGGGTAGTATATTCATTTTTATAGATGCGATTTTCCCTAAAAATGACAGTTGTAGTTTGTTCCATGTTTCCAAATCCTTATTAATTTGTTTCATCAGTTTAGTATAGTTGTCCTCTCTAATTGATGTTGCTTTAGTGGTGAGCCAAATTCCTAGATACTTTACTTTCTTTACAATTTGTATTCCTAGTTTGTCTTCTAACTTTGTCTCCTGTACCTTTGTCAGGTTCTTTGTTAGTGCCTTAGTTTTTTTTTTATTGATTTTGAACCCCACCACTCTTCCATATTCCTCTATCTTCGCTAAGAGTTTGATTCCTGTTGTTTCTGGTTGTTCCAATATAAACACCACATCATCGGCAAAGGCTTGTAATTTATATTCCTCTTTTTGTATTCTCAGCCTTTTATTTCTTCATCCTTTCTGACTTGGTTTAATAAAATTTCCAATGATATTATAAACAGTAGTGGGGATAGAGGGCATCCTTGCCTCACACCTTTTTGTATATCCAAATTATCTGTCATGTCCCCATTAATTATAATTTTTGCCATTTGGGAGGAGTATACTTTCCTAATCATTTGTAAAAATTTATCGCCAAAATCCATAGCCTCTAATTGTAATATGAGGAAGTTCCAGTTCAAGTTATCGAATGCCTTCTGTGCGTCTAAGAAAATTAAGGCTACCTGTTTATCGACTTTATTCTCATAGTATTCAAGGACATTAATAATTGTTCTCAGGTTGTTTTTAATCTTGGGACAAAGCCGTTTTGAACTGAGTGTATGTATTTGTGAATAATTGTTTTCAATCTTTGCATTATGACCAACATAAACAATTTATAGTCCACGTTTAACAACAAAATCAGCCTGCAATTTTTAACTAGTGTAGGATCCGTATCTTCTTTGGGGATGAGTGTGATAATGGTTTCAGTCCAAGATTTGGGAATTTCTGCTTCTAATAGTGCATTGTTAAAAACTTGAAGTAATAGCTCGTCTATTGAATACTGACATTTTTTATAAAATTCTGTTGGTATTCCATCTGCGCCTGGGACTTTGTTACTCTTCTGTTTTTTCCTTGCTTCTACCAGCTCAGTCATCGTAATTGGTCTATTTAGTGCTTCTATGTGGATCTCCACTAATTTTGAAATATTTGTTTTTTGTAGATATTCCTTAATGTCTTCATCCCGGATCTCCTCTTGTTTATAGAGATTTTGGAAGAAATCTTTTACTATATGTTTTTTATCTGGGTTCGTATGGTATATTTGTCCTGTTTCATCTTGTAGCTGATATATTGTTCTCCTCTCTTTTTCTTTTTTCAGTTTATATGCTAGCCAGCGACCTGTTTTATTTGCATACTCAAAATTTTCTGTTTTGCCAGTTTGATTTTCTGTGCAATTTCTGTTTGCATAATTAAGTTAATTTTATGTTTAGCGAGGTTTAATTTTTCTTTTATTATTTTATTATGGGGTTGTTTCTGTAATTCTAATTCATTTATTCTAAGTTCTTCTAATAAATTGTTCCTTGTCTGTTGTTTATCTTTGTTTTTCTTGGCCATATATGCAATAGTAAGGCCTCTTATGTAGGCTTTAGTTGTGTCCCATAGGTTCTGGAGCAACGTCTATTCTTTAGTATTTATTTGGAGAAACATTTTAGTTTCTTTCTCAATCATCTGTATGTATTCCTTGTCCTTTATTGTTCCGGTATCCATCATCCACCTCTTTTGCTTTCGATATCCTTTCCATACTATTTTGATGGGATTATGGTCTGCCCAGGTATTCGATGTTATTTCAATGTCCTTTATCTCCTTCCTAAGGTCTGAAGTCATCCAAGCCATATCAATCCTAGACCATGACTGGTGCGGGCTCGAATAGTATGTATATTGTTTTGTTTGTTTATTTGCCTCTCTCTATGCATCATGTAGGTGTAGTTCATCGACCATATCTTTGAAGGTATCTGGTAGTGTTTTCTTTCTGGTTTTACTTCTTTTATTGCTCTGGTAGTCTTTTTCTATGTTCATGATTGCGTTGAAGTCTCCTACAATGCAGATGTTTTCGTATTCCAGGTCTTTAGTTATATTATGTAATTTCTTGAAAAAATCACTTTGGTTTCCATTGGGTGCATATATAGATATTAATAATATTGTTTTTTATTCTGTTTGTATTTCTATTATTAAAATGCATCCTTCTGTGTCTGTATATATTTGTTTTGTTTTTAGGTGTTTCTTTACATATATTGCGACTCCTCTCTTTTTTTGATCTCCTAGAGATGCATATAATGTTCCTAATCTTTGATTTTCCAATAATTTTTGGTGCTGTCTTTTAATATGTACTTCTTGTAGGGTTATGATGTCCATTTCCAGTTTTTATAGTTTTGTAAATGTGTATTTTCTTTTAGTTGGTGAATTGAGTCTGTTTATATTAATTGAAATGATTTTTAGCTCTCTATCCATCTCTATTTGTTTATCTATTTGTTGTTCTCAGTCTTCTTGTGTTTCTAGTGATTATTTGCATCTTTTCCCTCGTTCCTTCTCTCTCCATTCTTCCTCTTTCCGCTCTTCTTTTCTCTTCTTGGTCTCTTTCTTCTTTTTCTGTCTGCTGTTCCTCTTGCCTCTTGAGTTCTGGTTCTTCTTTGCTCTCCTGCTCCTCTTCCAATACAATTTTTTTTTTTAAATTTGATTTATATGCCGCCCTTCTCTGGAGACTCAGGGCGGCTTACAGTGTGCTAAGCAATAGCCTTCATCCTTTTTGTTTATTTATACAAAGTCAGCTTATGCTGATCAAAATGCTGATCAAAAAAGTCTTGTGCTTTTTCTAAGCTGTCAATCCTATACTTTCTTTCCTCCCAAGAGATTAGTAGACCTTCCGGTATTAGCCAATGGAATTTTATTTTAAATTTATTCAGCTGTGTAGTTAAGAAATTGTAGTCTCTCCTTTGGTCTCTTGTCCTTCTTGGTATTTGTTTGAGTTAAAATTTCTTTTCCCTTATACATGGTTGTCTCTTCTCTCATCTTCCTATAGATCTCTTCTTTTATGGATTTTTTTGTGAATCTGATGTGTATTTCCTTAGGTAACTTATTCCTCCGTGTGTAGTTCATGTGATGAACTCTATAAATTTCATCTATTCCACTTCGTACCTCTTCTTTATCCCTCTCGGTCACTTCTGCTAGTATCTCTGTCATTATTTCTCCTAGGTCTTCATCTTTTTGCTCTTCTACATTTTGAAACCTTAAATAAAAAGATGCTTTCTCCATCTCAAGATATGATAATGAAACTTCCAGTTCCTTATTAATTGTAACTTGATTATGCTCCATCTTTTCCATTCTCTTATCCATGTATTCTATTCTCTCCTCCACCTTATGGATCCTTTGCTCGTTTTCCTCTATATTCTGTTGTATTTTTCCTATCTTCTCATCCATGTTCCTGATATTATCTTTTATTTCTCTCACATCTGTCCTCAATTCTTTGTGATTTTTCCTTGTCTCTTCATGATTGTGGGCTATAGTCTCTTGCATTCTATTCCTTCCTTCCTGGATCATCGTTAGTACAGAATGGATGTTTTGCATGCTAAGAGTGGGGGTTGTCTTATCTTTTTCCATAGTTTCAACTGGCTTTTGCTGTGCTGGGGAGGCCATAAGTATGGCCCTTTCTTGCTTGTCTTAGTAATTGTTGCTGTACCTGTAGTTGCCATTAGTATTTCTTGTATTATTTTTTTCCAGAGTTTCATATACTGATTACTATTTAGATTTTTATATTTCTATCTGTATTAATATTCAATTTATAACATCTAATAGTCCCAGGGTGATAACCAGTTGAAATATTATATTGTTATTTCCCTATCATACAGTCACTGTTCATATATCTATTTAATAAATTTATGTATAAATTCTATCTTTCGCCTTTCGATATTCTTTCAATATTCTTCAGTATTAGTCAATAAAAATAAAGGAGGGTAAGGGGAGGGGGTGAGGGAAAAGTTTAAAGTTTCAGCAATTCATCAATTAATTATCCTTATAGTTAATTACTTAATATCTTATTTAGATTATTTAGATTATTATTAATAAGTATCAATTACCATTAATTACAATCCTTAATTTGCTAATATATCTATTATAAATCTTCAAATTTGAACATGTAAGACAAAATAATGATTAAATACTAAAATAGTTCACTAAGTAGATATAAAACTGGACTATCAATTATATTTAAGATTTCAAAAACAATATATATATATATATATATATATATATATATATATATATATATATATATATATATATATATATAACTTTTTAATCAATGATTAATGATCAAACTTAATTACAGTTAATTTTACTTCACTCTATTTGGTTCTTCTTCCTCTAGATCACTCTCTTCTTTTTTCAAGCTTGTTTCATTCCAACTTCTTTTTTCCTGCTATTTACTTTCAGTGTCCAATGTCCCAATATCTTTTAGGTTAAATATCCACTAAGTTTCCAAAACGTCCACCTCTTAAAATGTCCTAGTCCATGTGTCTAAATATCGTCCAAATATCCAAATATCCAAGAAAAAGTATTGTGTTTAAGCTAACTTCCAAATAAATGGGGTTTCTCTGTCACTCTCTCTTCCGGTGTCTGCTGCTCATTAATCACCTCGTCACTGTCTCCGCATAGGGCAAAATCTGTCAGTCTTCTCTTCTTCTCTCCTTAAATTTATTTATTTATTTATTTATTTATTTATTTATTTATTTATTTATATTTTATTTTTGAATTTGTATACCGCCCTTCTCCCTAAGGATTTAGGGCGGTGTACAGCCACATAAAAACATAAAGTACAAATATTAAAATACTATTAAAAGATATATATAAAGTTGGCCCCATAATTAAAAACAGTAATAAACCAATTAAAACATTTAAAAAGTGTTAGGCCAGCCCGGCTTGCTGGAAAAAGAAAGTTTTAAGGGCACGGCGGAAGGCACTGACGTCTTGGATTCTCCTTATCTCTGGGGGCAGCTGATTCCAGAGGGTAGGTGCCCCCACAGAGAAGGCCCTCCCCCTGGGGGTCACCAGCCTGCATTGTTTGGCTGATGGCACCCCAAGGAGGCCCTCTCTATGGGAGCGCACAGGTCGATGGGAAGCCATCCGTGGCAGCAGGCGGTCTCGAAGATAACTAGGTCCTATGCCATGGAGCGCTTTAAAGGTGATAACCAACACCTTGAAGCACATCCGGAAGACCACTGGGAGCCAGTGCAGCTCACGCAGGAGAGATGTTATATGGGAGCACCAGGTAGCTCCCGTGACTACCCACGCGGCCGCATTCTGGATCAGTTGGAGCCTCCGGGTGCCCTTCAAGGGGAGCCCCATGTAGAGAGCGTTGCAATAGTCCAGGCAAGAGGTGATGAGGGCATGAGTGACTGTGCACAGGGCATCCCAATCAAGAAAGGGCCGCAACTGGCGGATCAGGAGAACCTGACAAAAAGTCCCCCTGGTAACAGCTGTCAGATGTTCCTCCAAGGACAGCTGCATATCCAAGAGGACTCCCAGATTGTGAGCCCTCTCCAAAGGGGCCAAAGACTCGCCCCCAATAGTCAGTGATGGAGTAGGCTGACTATATTGGGATGCCGGGAACCACAGCCACTCAGTCTTGGAAGGGTTGAGCTTGAGCCTGTTTCTCCCCATCCAGATCCGCACAGCCTCCAGGCATCGGGACATCACTTCAAGGGCATCGTTGGGGCGGCCTGGGGTGGAGATGTACAGCTGGGTGTCATCAGCATACTGATGGTACTTCACCCCAAAGCCACGGATGATCTCACCCAGCGGCTTCACATAAATGTTGAACAGAAGGGGCGAGAGGACCGACCCCTGAGGCACTGAACATATAAGAGGCCTCGAGGTCGATCTCTGCCCCCCTGCCAACACGAATTGCGACCGGTCTGAGAGAAAGGAGGAGAACCACTGTAGCACGGTGCCCCCCATCCCTAACTCCTCCAACCGGTGCAGCATGATACCATGGTCAATGGTATCGAAAGCCGCTGAGAGGTCTAACAGGGCCAGAACAGAGGAGTGACCCCTGTCCCGAGCCCTCCAGAGATCATCAACAAACACGACCAATGCCATTTCCATGCTGTTCCCGGGCCTGAAACCTGACTGGAACGGATCTAGATAAGACATTTCCTCCAGATACTGCGGAAACTGTCGCGCGACCACACTCTTGACAACCTTCGCCACAAAGCGAGGATTGGAGTCAGGATGGTAGTTGGCTAATACTGCCGGGTCCAGGGAAGGCTTCTTGAGGAGAGGCCTCACCACTGCCTCTTTCAAGGCTGTGGGGAAGTAACCCTCACTCAACGAAGCATTAATAATTCCCTGGAGCCAGCCTCGTGTAACCTCCTGGGAAGCCAGTACTAACCAGGAGGGACACGGGTCCAGTAAACATATGGCCGCACTAAGTCTCCCCAGAATCCTGTCCACGTCATCAGGGGTCACAGAGTCAAACTCTTCCCAGATAATATTCTCAAGACTATTCCTCGCCACCATGCCCGAATCTACCCAGTCAGAATCCAAATCCCCCCGGATCTGAGCGATTTTGTCATACAGATATTGTCCGAAAGCCTCGGCCCTGCCTTCCAGGGGGTCTTCCAGTGCTCCCGTCTTTTCCTCTGTAGCAAGTTATTTAATATCCAAATTTTCTCTGGATTCATCTTTTTTCTCTGGATTTCCTCCGATTTCGCTGGTTGTCAGTTTGTGCGCTGTCACTCTCAAAATGGATTCCCTCTCTCCTTAGTTTTCAGTTGCCGTTTATCTAACTCTATTTTGCCTCTTGCTTGGAGATTACTTTCACCCGCTTTCTGTCCACACTTTATAAATTATAGATGTACCGTTTTCAATTCTTCTTTCTTTCTATTTTTCCACCAATGCCTTCTTTTATTTGATTTTCGCTTCCCACTAATCAGCTGTCAACATTTCAGGCCAGCTGAGATGGCTGTTTTTTTCTCAATCGGGATTAAGGGGTTTTTCCTGAACCTTCGAAGGGATTGCTGTCCTCTCCGAAGTCCTTGGAAGTTCCCCTTTTTTCTATTGACCTCTCCGAGGTCAATAGTGCCTAAATCGGCTCCCAAATCGAGAATATTAGGAACTTTGAGAACGGAGATCCGTTCTCTTCATCCCTAACACAATGACATCACTGCCAGAAGTTGTGCCTGACCACATTCATGTGCCTGACTACTGAACCTACTTTAGCACAACTAACACAACCTTTGACAAGGATACACAGCAATATATCAAAAGCATCTCAGAAATAAATACAAACAATTACATTCCTATTTTCATGGCACAGAACTGGGTTATTTGTGTGGTAGCCTGTGTAGAACCTAAAGAATACATCCTGCATCACAGTGCCTGCTTCTTGGAAAAGCATATTCTTTCAAGAAGGGTCTTGACCTGTTAGTCATTTGTAAAGCCTTGAAACATTGTCTTTACCCTGGATATTTTTTTTAATTTTTTTAAAATTTTTATTTCTAATACACATAATGTAAATGTTCATTCTCTTATACATAATTGGTCATATATATACATATTTTTCTTAAAGAAAGCATAAAAACAAGGCATTTTAATTACATTTGGGGTTGCTTAGATATTTCAATATCATGTCTTGATTTATTTGTGTATCTTGGGGAGGCCATAGAGCTTGGGGCATCTGAATGATTTCTCTCTGGGGATGATTCTTTGCTGGATCTCTTCACTGATGGGAGAGGCTTTTATTTTGGATTTGCTGTTTTTTTTCCAGGTAGGTGGTGGGGTCTGTGTTTAGAGGTTTGTAAGCGGGGTCTTGGAGTAGGTTGGATAGTTTGGCTTGGTAGTCAGATGTGTTCATCACCACTGTGGCATTACTTTTGTCTGCTGGGAGAATCATTATGTTATTGTCTTTCCTCAAGTTGGTAAATGCTTTTTGTTCTTCTTTGTGTAAGTTGCTTCTGGGTGGATTGCTGGAGCAGCTAGAAAACCAAGGAGTCTATGAAATACCATGCAAAATCTGCCCAGCCACATATATCGGACAAACCAATAAGAGAATAAATGCACACATCACAGAACACAAGAAAGCAGTCAGAAAAGAAGAAAAAACCTCCTCCCTTTTCCAGCACCTTAAAACAACAGGACATGAAATTGATTTTGAAGGAACCAAATTAAACTCCAAAACTGAACACTTCAACAAGAGAATAATTATGGAAGCCATCAAAATAGAGAAACACCCCCATAACATGAATAAGCATGATGATACTTCCCGCCTACCAGACATCTGGAAACTAGCCCTAGTCAACAAACGAGCCCCGGCCACAAACATTGACACCAGACCCAGGATAACACATGACACCACCACCAATCATCCTCACCAGATTCAAACCCAATCCCATCCCATAGACGAAATGCAACCACCATCCAGGGCCAGACCACAGTGGCATCACCAGCTGCTGTGCCTCCGTCCGATCCCCACACAAAGCAAACTAACACATGCCATGAGCACCTGACAAGACTCAGACTCGGAGCCAAACCAAAGCCCAGGATGTTGCATCATAGCCATCTGCTCAAGACAATACATCACAGAACTCAGGATGTTACAACACCAGAGCTCAGGATGCTACCACACAACCCATTACCTAGGTCATAAGTAAGAATATATATATATATATATATATATATATATATATATATATATATATATATGTATGTATGTATGTATGTATGTATGTATGTATGTATATATGTTTTTCTTCTAGCCAGGTTTTCCCTACGTAGCCAAGGTTTTTTTGTAGCTCCAGCTCAGTAGAATCTCATCTACTCGGTTCTGGGCTTTTTTCCTTTCTAACACCTAGCAAGCTCTAACTGCTAGGTGGGAGACCTAAATAGATCCATTTCTAGCTCGTTAGCTGTCATCAGTAGGCCACACCCATATCCTCCCTATAAAGGCACAGTATCAATTTTCTTACTTCTTCGTAGGGTTTATGTGTGTTTTTCTTCTAGCCAGGTTTTCCCTACATAGCCAAGGTTTTTTGTAGCTCCAGCTCAGTAGAATCTCATCTACTCGGTTCTGGGCTTTTTTCCTTTCTAACACCTAGCAAGCTCTAACTGCTAGGTGGGAGACCTAAATAGATCCATTTCTAGCTCGTTAGCTGTCATCAGTAGGCCACACCCATACCCTCCCTGTAAAGGCACAGAAAATTGATACTAGCTAGAAGAAAAACACACATAAACCCTACGAAGAAGTAAGAAAATATATATATATATATATATATTTGTTTTCTCAGGTTTTCGCGGGTGTTTGTATGTAGGGCTTTGGTTATTCGGGTCTTCTCCCACGTTGAAACGTCTTGGCGACGTTTCAACGAAGTCTCATTCGTCATCTTCAGGCTGGTGTTCTCGGCTTCGTGCTTCCAGGAGCAATGTGAGATTGCAGGTTTTCCCTACATAGCCAAAGTTTTTTGTAGCTCCAGCTCAGTAGAATCTCATCTACTCGGTTCTGGGCTTTTTTCCTTTC